>JARVLU010000599.1:9425195-9443474 GCA_031762415.1 Simpsonichthys santanae | reverse complement strand
TCTATACATATATGTGTGTGTGTGTGTGTGTGTGTGTGTGTGTATAGGTGAACTAAAACAAAGAAAAAAGCTAAAATGAACAGTAAGTAGCTAAAATCAGTACATTATGTGCTAAAATGAGCTAAACTGTTGGTAAAATTAGAAGATCAAATGCTAAAGCTAAAATTAGCAAATGTGTAGCTAAAATTGTCAAAGCAGATGCTACAGCTAAAATGAGCTAAACTGTGGTTGAAAGCTAAAAAGCTAAGAGGAGTGTAATGGTTGTTAAAGATGTAAAATGGTTGCTAAAAGCTAAATGTAGCATAAAAGGATTAAAACGGAGCCAGTAGAGTGAAGCAGTTTTCAAAGAGAAAAATGTTTTCAGATAAAGTAAATAATACTTGCTATGCATCTTTATGAAGGATTGTAAAATAAATATTTTGAGTGGGAGGTGGCAGGATACGGCCTCCATCGACCCCCTCCAATTAGCTCTCCAGCGGCCATCTTGAAGTGGGTTGACTCCAAATGGTAATCAGTTGTCGCTGTCCATCAAATGATAACTTCCGGAGTGTTTCATTGAAATCTGTTTTATGGGTTTTGAGATATTTTGCTAACAGACAACCTCTAACCACTGGAGTAAACCCTGTTTAACTTTTTTATTCAAATTTTGTGCAGTTAGCTCTCCAAGTGTAGTTTTAGAATGACTCTTAGCTACTACCGTGTTCTCTGTCCTCACTTGGCTCTGGCGGCCATCTTGAAGCAAGTTGGCTCCACAAGTTAACAGATGTACATCCAGCTGTTATTTCCTGGAGGTTTGACTGAAGTCCATCCAGTGGTTGAGGAGATATTTTGGCGGCAGGTGAGAACGACGGTGTTAAAGCTGTGAGTTTATTTATCGCTGCTTTCTCATTCAACCAGAAGAGGCCTGTGCGTTCGCTTACAGGAGACATTCGGCTGATTCCACACTTCCATTTACGAGACCGACCACGAGAATATAAAGAAAAAAGTGAAAGAAAAGCTTCTCTGCTCTTTTAGTTTCCCAGCCTCAAGCCATATAATCACACATAAACCTGATATTAGCGGTAAATTAAATATATTGTGTTATATGTGCAGTAAATGTTTATGTCCTGCATAAAGGTCCAAATGAGAGAAATGTTAGTGCTAAGAGCTGCAGCTTCAGCAGACGAGAATTGATTATAGATGTAATTTCCATCATTGACAGCAGGGGGCAGGATCCATTCATTGATTGGACCTCCATTATGTGGCGGGCCTGTGATTGAGCCCTGGAGCCCATTAACACACAGCTGAGGAGAACAATGTTCAGCCTGGTGACTCCATCGAGTTCAGCTGCTTTCAAAGAGCTGCAAAGACTTCTCAGTTCAGGAATTTTGAGATGCACCTTCAAAAAAAAAAAAAAAAAAAAATGAATCGCTTCGGTTTATTTTTCTTCAAAAGGGGGAAATGATCCGGGGCCCATTTGCACCAGTATCTAAACAAACCCTGCGAGGGAACCTGAACAGCTGTGAGAGAGACGAGCCTCTCTGTGATACCGGAGAGATCAAACGCTCTGATAGCGTAGCATCCCTTCCTGTCTGTCACACCCTCGGGCTAAACGTCAGCCGAACGCCTCGCTAACGTTTTCGTGACAAAGTTAAAACGTCTCCATTAATCTCTGACAACTCTGCTTCAGCTGCTTATCCGTCCTCCAGTTTTTGCCGTACACATCCACCCTGATGGTGTTCCTGCAGGAGGATTTCTTCAGCTGAAAAATCAGCTGAATAACAGCTGAAGGATTCCTTCCTGGTTGTTTGACGAGTGAACTTTGAACTTACGTTGCGTAATGAAGGGTGAACGCTGACTTGGCTTTCCTTTTTTTTCTGTACCTGTTATTTTTGCATATTTGGTGCTATTTTAGCTCTTCATATTTCAAAATATTCTGCTCATTCAGGAGATGGGTGATATGGCTTTTGTATATTTGATATTCAGCAACTGTTATTTACATGTGTTTTACTCATAAATACATCAGATCTCTTTATTCCTCTCTCTTCAGTTTACTTCTTCCATTTTTGTTTCCTTTAGCTACTTTTAGCTTCAATTCTACACATTTTAGATTTTACCTAGCATTTTATTATAGTACTGTATTTAGCTTTTAGGTATAGCCTTTTGCTACTTTTGGCTAGCCTTTTGATATTTTTATATATCTTTTTCATACTTTAACATTTATGGCTAACGTTTAGAAAACATTAGGCTACTTCAGTTTGCTACATTTAGGTTTCCTTTTTGAATCTAAGTATGTCTTTGGCTACAAATAGCTTTTAGTTAGCTTGTTTTGACACTCTCCTTTTAGTTAAAGCTTTGCTCCTTTTAGTTGTTTTCCCCTTTTAGCTTGTAGCTATTGCTTTGCTACTTTTAGTTGTTTTTGCTACTTATAGCTACTGTTTTATTTCTTTTGACTTTCTGCTAGTTTTGCTGCTTTTAGCTAGAGCATTACTACTTTTAGCTACTGTTTTGCTACTTTTGCCTTTAAGCTAGTTTGCTACTTTGACTTAGCTTGTTGAAGCTGTTAGCTACCATTTCTAGTTGTTTTAGGTTTTAGCCAGTCTTTTACTTTTAGCTTTTATTTATATTTTTGGTACTTAAGCATTTAAGTAGCTATTTTGCTCACTTTAACCTTTCAATTCAATTCAGTTTATTTACATAGCGCCAAGTAAGTCACAACAGATGTTTTTTTTTTTTTTTCATTCACCCTTTATTTCTACAGGTTAGTCCCATTGAGGCTCGGGGACTCATTTACAAGAGAGACCTGAGAGATCTCAGAACAGAAACATTCATAAATAAAAATAAATAAAAAAATAAATCATTATTTATCTGAGGCGCAGACTGTTTTGAAGTTGACTCCATCACAGAACTCTCATCTTGAGCAAGCATGAAGGCGACAGTGGAAAGGAAAAAACTCCATCATGAGGAGAAACCTTTAGCAGAAGGCTCAGGACAAGCACCATCTGCTTCGACCAGCTGGGTTTGAGAGGAACAGATACACAATGGCAGGTCAAGAACCACATGTTAAGATAGAAATAGTATCAAATGAAAATTATTCAATTTTAACAAATCATTTAAGGAAATGAGGTCAATTTGTCCTCCATTTGTCTAAGCTTAAGACAGCATGAAAAACCAACCCTAACTATAGGCTTTATCAAAAAGGAAAGTCTTTAAACTGGACAATGTGTCAGTCTTATGGACTGGAAGTTGGTTCCACAAGAGAGGAGCCCCCAGACAGCTGAGAGTGAACAGCATGCCTTCAATCGTTCAGCTAAAGATGTTCTAATGAAAACTGCATGTAAGGGGTTTCTTTAGCTCATTGTATTTTCTAAATTAAACACGACAAAGATGTAAACCCTCACATGTACGACCATCATGGTCAGGGGTGGGCTGGGATTGAAATTCAGCCCAGGAGCTTGCTTTAGAGAGGCCTTTAATCCGAGCGCACGACAGGTGCATGTGGAACCATAATTTTAACATGAATACTTCATTTCCTACATGTGTCCAGTTTTACTACTTTTTGTCTGTTTAAACAGAATGAGCCTCCGAGGCTCAATGTGATTTATCCGTCTAAATAAAGGTTGAATTGAATCTGCAGAATTACTGTTTATGTTTCTATGTTTTCAATGATACAAATTAAAAAATACAAATAAGTTTATAAATTTTATTAAACAAGCAGCCTATTATAAAAAATAAAGCAAATATTAAGGAACAAAAAAAAAAAACAACCTCCAAAGATGTACAGACCTCTAACATCATAACTCTCCCCCAAACAAAAGGAAACTGTCATAACTTATATCATTAACAAGTGCCTGAGCAGAACACTGGTCTCTGCAACTCTGTCTATAACTGCTTCATTAAAGTCATCAGGGCCTCTTTCTCTCCTCCTCCTCTTCCATCTCCACCTCCTTCTCTTCCTCCTCCTCACTCCTATGATTGGCTCTGCATCAATTCCTCGACTGACACTGGCCTTTTCAGCTGGTAGTAACAATAACAGCAACAATGATACATTTTAGAGCACTTATGCAAATAATTCACAGTTTTACAACACAAATACAACACAAGAAAAGTGCTACAGTCACACAAATACACAGTAAATGAATTACTCACTGAAACTTGAGCAGGTAAAAAAAGTATGTCAATGTAGAAACAGAACAGGAAAACAGACTCTTTCCTGAAATATATTTTCTTTTGCAATAAAGAAACGTGCCTTTTTCTGGTCAGTCAGTGAGGATTGAGTTTAATTTTAGTCGATAAAGCAGATTAAAGATTTATGGATTTATGGTGTAACAATAGGCTTCCTTTAATGTTCTGTGAGTCCTGAACACATCCAGAAATACAAACACATTAATATGCCAACTCTGGGATGGATGATGGGTCCATGAGGGCACTTCTTGTTAACCTGTTGTCTCCATGCTGCTCAGTCCTCATAACACTGTCCTTCTGACTTTAGTCACATGACTTTGGCCCCTCCCCCACAAAAAAAAAATGTCTGCTATTTTAGCGATTTTTACCTTTTCTTTTCTTTAGTTTTTTTTGCTCCACCCATCTTTTTCTCCTTTCTTTTTAACATGTTTGCTGCCCGCTCTCCTACGACGGAGCTTTAGGGACATACAAAGAAAAAAATTACGAGAATAAAGTCGTATGAGACTTTTTTTTTTTTTTTTGGCAGCTCTTGTTTCTTTTTCTTTTTCTTTTTTCAAATTGAGAGGAGCTGCTCGCATGTGATGTTTGACTGCCACCTGCAGCCGTGAGGGCTGTTGCAGCATTTTTATAAAAACATACCGATCACCACCGGCCAGTTTGGACTGGAATTGATTGGCCGTTCAGGAATCCTCCTGGACCTCCCTGTGGCCAGCCCGGCCCTGATCATGGCCTTCTGCCGCTCACAGTTAAAGAATTTTAAAGATCTGAACTATCGTTTTTAGACGGAGTCTCTGTTTGAGGCTTACTTTTGGGTCCGCGTTTTTTTTGTCTTTCTCTCAGTAAATTGGAAATCAGGGAGTGACAGACACAAGTGTGTGGTTACCATGGTGACCATACGAGCCAATGGCAGCAGCTTTAACATTTCTTTTAGTTTAGCTTCTTTTATTACACTTATCATATAGTTCACACAACAACAGCATTGCTTCTTAGTTTTTATACACCCGAGGTTAAAATCTTGGGCACCATTCACAATTTTTTTTTTTACGGTAAATGCCCATTGAATAAAATGCTTCTGTCCAGATTCAAATCATTTGCTTCATCTAGATCAAGTTTTTATATTTGAGTCAAATTTTTTTTCACACCCATTAGTTAGACAGTTGGAGCTAAATAACCACGTGAACGACAAGAAAAATGAGAAGCACCCTTGACGGTGTCCTCAGTTGCCACAAAGTCTCATCAGCGTTCCTGCGTCCTGACAGTAAATGCCTCATCCATCCATCAGCTTTTAACCAGAACCCTACGCAGGACGGTGAGTCACTTAAAAGCCTCGCAAGTCAGAGCTAATTAGCCAACGCCCAATCAGACAAAGCCCCAGCACAAGGACTCAAAGTGGATTGTAGGGAGCTGCTAAAATCTTCTCAGAGGCAGAAAAACACACTAAAAGACAAAACATGGCAAATGTTACGGCGAGACACACAAAAAGCATTTAACTGAACAAAAACCCTTATTAACAGATTATATTAGAAATAGGCAAGTGTTGGATCATGATACAACTACAAAACACAAGACTCTTGCAACATCTTCCAATTTTCCTTGTTTCTGGTTTGCTTTAGGCTTCACCTTCACCCACAGTGTCTTAGCAGGGATTTAGACCGTGGGGTTTAGGTGGTGGACAAACAAAAAACAAGAATCTACTGATTTAGGGTTGGGATTACTCTTCATTCTGGCCACTTCTGGGTCTTTCTTAGGGGTGACTTTCGAGTGCTACAAATCCAAACTGGCCTCTACTAACCCTAATTGACTTTTGAACTATGACAACTCAAGTTATCTGCTCTTAGTTGCTGACAACTTACCCACTCCAGTTCTCAACATTGCTCACGTAGGCTAACTTTGGACCTAGGATGGCTTTTCGTTTTTTCTGTTTTATTTTTTACAGTAAACCTTTGACTAATTCAAACTGACCTCTACTAACAGTTAAATGACTTTTGACCAAAGGGCTACTAAAGTTGCCTGACCCTAATTAGCAATCCCCATTGCTCATTTAGACTAACTTCGGACCTAAGGTTAATTTTCAATTTTGCTGCTTTTTGACGTCTGCCAAGCTCCAACCACTCAATCATTCATTCACTGAACCCACTCAGTTTTAGTTACATGCTCATAAAGGGACCAAATCCATCTACCTTTTACCTCCACGACCTTTGACCCCTCATACAGCTCCCCTCAATTTTGTTTAGATACACTCCACTAGAGCTGTCATTTCTAACCTGGGCTTGAAGCCCAGTCTGGCCCAACCTGAATTTGGGTCGGGCCGGGCCATGATAATGTGCTGGATGGGCGGGCCAGGTTGGTGTCGGGCTTTTGATTGCATCAGCGGATCAGCCACGATCCATTTATATGGCAACATGGCTTGCCATACAATCACCAGCCGAACATCACCATTTCACCGCGAGCTGACCAGCCTTGAAAAAGTTAAAATAAAGTTCAGTTCAGCTTCAGACAGGACTGCTGGCAGGCTACTGCCATGAAGCGATCCATCGCCCAGATGGATGTTCAGCCGCTGCACTCAGAGGACGCGCGTGGCCGACGAGATCCCAGAGCAGACATGTCAGAGCAGGGTCCGTGTCTGAATAATGCAGAATACAGGCAGAAGTTGGGATTTAATGCGATTTGACGTCCATGAAAGGACAAACACACCCTCAGCTCCAATCTTCTGCCCCTTAGTCGCACGTGTCCGCTGATAATAATTAAGCAGTCAAAGCTTGATTAAATTTTTTTTTGGGGGGGGGGGGATTTCGGGTTCGGACCTGTAATTACTGTTAAACTGTCGGATTGTGTGGGGTTCAGAAATGATGTCTAAGGTCTGGGGCCGGGTCAGATCAGATTTTTTGGGCCCGAATGCAACTCTACACTCTGCCCACTTCGAAGAAGAAAGCACGCCCACATCCTGTCTTCAAAACCCTTTTCCTGCCTCTATTTGGCCAAAAAGTGTAAATATTGTCTGTGTTCAACTGCATCGCTTTATTTCTTTATTTTTCCTGAAAAATTTTAGTCCACTTTCCTTAAACTGGAACAGAAGAGACGGATTAAACAAGGATTTATGGTGGCCTGGTATCAGACCCGGTTGTGTTTTCATGGTGGTGTGATGTAAGAGAAGTGACTGTGAGAAGACGAGACGGGAGGAGACAGGAGAACGTCTCGTCTCTCCGTGAGCGCTCTGAAATATTGAGTGGCTTTTGTTTTGCCTAGTTAAACATGCACTGATGTGACACAAACTGTGAACAAAGCCATTTCACGCACACACGGGAATCCTCTTTTTGTTAATTTATGAGGCGGTGACGACTACGTCTCAGCTTCTGCACACAGAAAGGAAATACAGTACTTAAAAGCTGAGCCCAGAAAATATTTTAAAATGTAAAAATTGATGCTTTTTATGTGATAATTGTCATTAGAATGGCATTAAATTGTCCAGTACATCAAAACTGGCTTATTATTTTTGCTCTCTAGAATGAAAACCAGAAGTGATTTCATTAGATGTTCTAAAATAATCAGTTGTTAACACCTATTACTGTATAATCACCATTTCCTTTGACATCAATACCTCACTGTTTTACTGGAGATGTGCACTGGAGGTACAATCCAAACTTAACTGCATGGAAAAATAGAGGCTTTTCTAACTTATAGGTTGTTTTACTGGTCTCTAAATGTAATTTATCAGCATTTGCACCAAAAGCTAGTAAAAAAAAAAACAACTCTGTCCACAAGACATGTTGGTTTTTATCCTTAGATGGAAACATAAATAATAATATTTGAATTTAATGTTAGTCAGGTCAATGATTGAAACCAAACAAATCTCAAACAAAGGGAAGTTTAGCTTCAGCTTGGCTCATTTAAAGAAAAATTCTTAATCATGAGAAAAAAATGAAGCTTTCTGAAATCACAACCAAGACTTTAATCTCACACATAAAAATAATAATAATTCTAAAACCGTAAACCATCCGAATCAAATCAAATCAACTTTAAGTTTTAATTCTCCAGAAGAAGACTGCGAAGCTGCCACCATAAAAACAAAATTGTCCAAAAATTTGTTGTAAAATCTGAATTTGTACAACTTATTTTCAGGAGATCTGAGATCAAATTAAACTGCAGCAAACAGATCAACGTCAAGTTGAAGACAAAATCAATAAATAAAAATCTGGAGTCAAGTTGAATTAGAAAAGCAAATTTAAATAATTAAAAAAACTCCATACACTCATGCAAACCTAAATGAATTGTTTTTTTTTAAATAATGATAAATATACACTCAAAACACATTTGATTGATTTAACTGTGCATTTTATGACACAAATGTCTTGTTATGTTTTGGACAACTGTGTATGAATGTGTAGCTCTGGACTAAACAAATAATCCCGGCTATGAGCACGAGCCGGTGAGCGAGGGAGCAGTGGAGCGCAGTCTGCATGCCTTCCACTTTGTATTTGATAGGCCACATTAATTATTCAGCAGCAGGTCTTTCAGCTATTATTACAGAAAAACAACGGCCTGCATCTGGATGCTTCCCTGACATTTGTGTGTCAAACCTACACCTCGGCCTCATGGCCATGCCGGGCCGCAGTCAGGCTCTTATTTGACAACAAAAGCATGCCAAATAGGTCAAATCACAGAACGCGCGCCTAATGCAAGGACTGCAAACGCAGCGCCACACGGTTTGTGGAAACAGACATCGTCGGTTACGAGCGATGGTCTTTTATTTATTAAAGAGAAAAGGTTGGGGGAAACAGGGCCAGGTGGTTTCTAGAAACTGTTTGCCTTGTTGTTTTTAATCCTCCACCATCAGTCCATCCAACCTCGGGCGAACATTCTCCCGTTATTCACTCTTGGGTTACGGTTTTAGATTGAGGGCAGAGCCCAAAGACTGCTGTTTGTTTTGAGGGAATCCAATGTCAGAGCGGACGTAGCGGGGACCACGATTGTTTGCAGAGTTAATGGTAGTTTGATGATGTCATTCTCAGTGACCTGGAGAGAAATTGACCCCTGTTGGGCGAGTGTTTCTAAAATGCCACCTGCACAATTATGGTTGGAGTGTCCCTGGGCTTTTGCACGTTGGGGTTTGTTTTATGTGGAGCGGTCTCTCGCACACACTGCTACAGTTTGATTTGTTGACCCATACCTCCACATCTTCACAAAACATGTTCGGTGAATGTCAGTAGAAATTAAGTTCCCCCCCGCGCGGTGGAGAAGAAATAATTTATTCATCTTGAGCGAGTTTGAGTCTTTCACCCCGAGTGTTTTTTTAAAATATTGCTGGCATAGATGGATTGTCCCATCCAAAATATATTTTAATTATTTGTACACGTGCAGGGACACAAATAGAGTCATCCTACACTAATAAAGGAATCCATGAGAGGATCAAATGTCACGTGTCTGAAGCAGATCATTTCCTGCTCACTGATGATGCTGATTGTTACGAGATAAATTTTAAAGGAGATTAAAACAAAAGGATATCCTCTGGAGGGATGTTTAATTTATGCTCACAACTCTTTGAGATTGTTTGAAGGATGATGAATCTACTCAGATTTACCTCCTCAGGCCCCAACAAGTCACAATGAGATTTCTTCCCTTCTCATCTCAGGTGAAAAATTATCTCATGCTTGACTTGATTTATTATTATTACTGTGATTAAGTCACCGTCAATATTCTGTCGTCGTAGTTTGACAGTAAAGTTCTGGGAACTGAGAAAATCTTTCTATTGATTCCACAATTTCTTCCTATGAAATCCAACCGTTGCTGTTTTAACGTATATTCCACATATTTAACCGAATCATAGTTTTACAATAAACGTCTAGTCTCAACAGCTAATAGTGTTTTTTGAAAACTTGCACAAAAATCTTTTACTTTACTATTTTAGTTTTATGTGAAATAGGAGCAAACGTTTCTTCTACTGATGTTTTACCATAGACTTGTGGTGTTTAACGTAGACTGCATCACTTTTACTTCACTGTCAAACAAGGTCATAGGTTTTCTGGTGAAACTGTGGCAACCGTGCTGATAAATTATTTAAAATTATACAAGTGTTGAGGGAATATGTATATGCATGCACCATGCTCCATTGTTTTACTGTATTAATATAGAACTTATAACCCTGAAAGTTGAATAAAATACTGTATTTTCCACCATTCACGTCGCTCCGCCCTATAAGTCGCATCAGTCCGTATTTGTCCAATAAAGTGGAAAAATCCATAAATATGTTGTTTTGCCATATAAGTTGCATCTATTATGCATCACCGCTGACATGTCACGCGTCACCGCTGACAACCTGGAAATGTGGACCGAGCTCAGAAATGTGGGCTGGTGTTGTGCCAAACATCGATGGGCTGCCAAATGGCGACTGCAGGAGCGTGCACGGGAGGACTTTAACAAGAATTTAACAAGATTAACACTTAAAAACAATTATTTGTTTTCTCGAAATTATAGCAAAAGTGTGTCTCAGTCCAACTTTTCCTTAATAAATGCACTTTGACGGTCAAATAGCTGTATTTCAAAAGCCGATACGCGGAAGTAAACATGTGCATGCGACGAGTCGCTGTGCAAATTTAACAAGATAAACGCCTAAAAACAATTATTTGTTTGCTCAAAATTATAGCAAAGGTGTGTCTTAGTCTAAAGTTTGCTTAATAAATGCACTTTAATGGTCAAATTAGCTGCATTTTGCTGGGGCGGTGCAGCTGGTTTGACAGTTCCAAGCAGCGAGCAGAATGAAGGTGGGGAAACTATAGCAGGCCGATTGAGTCATTAATTGCTGGTGAAGATTCTCAGTCATCCAGGACAGGGTAAATTCAAAAAGCTTCAAGAAAAAAAAAGCTATAAAGTATAAAGTAAAATATAATAAATAAAGTCCAGTTGTTTTTGTCTTTAACTTTTTTGAATTTGTCATTATGGCCATGTTTACCAATTACATGATACAACGGCATGCCTTACTGTTATTACTACTCTGCTACCATCAAGTGGCTGAATGTGGTACTGCCCAATTTTTTCTTCCATCAGAATGAATGAAAATGTTCATTTCTTAACAAAACAAAAAAAGGTTTAAAAATTTGTGAAAAAATCCATAAATATGTTGCTTCGGCCTATAATTATGCAAAAAAGTGCGACTTATAGGGCAGAAAATATGGTAGTTGAAATTCTGGTTTTTACACAGAAATTCTGACAGTATTTTACTGTAAATGGCTTTTTTGGGGGGCGGGGGAGATTTAGAACAAAAAAAAAAAAACCCACACTAACCACATTAAAAATAATTAGTTTACCATTTAAAATCACAATAAATTAATATATGAAGCACATGTGTTGCACTTGTTTCCAATGTGGAATTAAAACAGTTGAAACTAAACGTGCAAAACTTGATTTCTAATGTCTTATTTGTTACAAACTAGTGTAAGGTGTAAACATTTTAAACAATATGTAAAGTTTGTGAGTTTTTTGTCCTAAAGCCAGATGGAAAATGTTAAAAATGTGTTTCACATATGTCGCACGGTAACTGAACATATTTTCACATGTGAAGTTCACGTGTTTCTTCTGTAAGTGCCAATATTTATTAAAAAAAAAAAAGGCTATGTGTAGAACAACACCACAAGCTGTTCTTTCTGCACTAAACTTATTTTTTAAAACAGATATATCATGCCGTGTTTGGACAGAAGGACATTTTGAGACGTAACCTTTGTGGAGGCCAAAATGTTAATGAAAAAGATAAATATTGATCCTAATTGGGTGAACCAGATGTTAACGATTCTTTGCCCCTCATTGAGCTTGTGTTGTTTTTCTCTGCTGTTTTTACAAGAAACAATCTTATTTGGCATCGAGGTGCAATAAAAGCGCAGCGGCGTATCGGAGGTTATGGCAGGAGGAGTCACATGATCGATACCACCCTCCTCTTCTTGCATCTTCAACCACTTTTCTTCTTTTCTCTCCTCACCACCTTGCCTCCCAATCAATTACCTTCCCCAAGTAAACAGATCTGTCCCTGTGCTCCCATCTCCCAGCTGGAACATGATATTCCTCCTCCTCTTCCTCCTCCTCCTCCTCCTCGCCTCGGCCAAGTCACGGAGTAACCAGATATCTGACAGAATGCTCCAACTCTCCTGCAGTTGAGGTCCAAAGGCTAAAAACAACCCAGTGACATCATCTATACATGTTCCTCGTTTATTACGCTTGTTTTATTGTGACCTCTGCAGGGGTCACGGACTGAGATCTACTGAGCACGCTCAGTAAATGCCACTCAAGAGCATCATCGACGTTACGGCCCAAATTCAGTTTTCACAAACTGATGGTCCATAAATGCTTTTATTTTTAACCCGTAAATATAAAAAATTAAGCACTTGTCAATAAACAAACAATGCTAATTTGCCAAAAAACAAACAAACAAAACCAGGACACAACAGCAACGCTAACTGGCAGGATGTGTGTGTGTTTTGTGTTTTTTTATTTTTTATCTTTTTGTGTTTGTTGTTTTAAATGTTTTTCCCAGGGTCTCTCGTCGCATCAGTCAGTATCGGCTCTTGCCCCGCCCACTCTCACCTGTCCCTAGTTGTCATTGTTCCAGGTGTTTTCAGGTCCTGTCCATGTAGTCACTCAGGTGTCCTCCTCTGCAGTCTGCCACTGTTTATGCCAGGTCTGGTTCTCCTCCACGTCTCCTTGTGTTTTTCTCCACTTCCTGTAAATTGTTTTTGCCCCCTTTGCAAAAGAGATCTGTGATCTCAGTTAAATAAAGATTAATAATAATAATAATAATAATAATAATAATAATAATAATAATAATAATAATAATAATAATATTGCCATAGCAACACTTTGTTTTCTTTAATGCAATTTAAAGTTCTTACTTTGAGCTCTAAATGTTTTACTTTGAAACCCTGGGTCCATCCTCTACAACCCATGACACTAACAAGTATGAATGTTTAAAAATTAATTGATAACTACTGTTCAGGCACAAAAGTCAAAGTGTCGTCCTGGTTTGTTGCCATACTTGGTGAAAACACGTTATAAGCACTGTGTCCGTAATTTAAGGCCAGTTTTTCACTGGGAAACAACTTCTGCAGACTAGTTAGTGACTTGAAAATTAAAATGGGTGAAACTGTAAATTACCAGTACAGCTAAATCACCAATGACCATTTGACCTTTGACAGAACCCGTCTAACAGAAGTTTGACAAAATTAGTGTCCTGCTTGATCCCTGATATTTATTTCTTTATTACACAATCTCTTTTTTATTTGTTTTTAGCAGCAGAGTCACTTGTTTTTTTGTTTTGTTTGTTTTTTTACCTAAACTGCTTTTGTGAGGTTCTCTAATGAAGCGAGGGAGTTGAACCTGCCTGTGCTGCATGAGAGTCAACTGAATGAGAGGGAGGCCGGTGGAACAGTGAGGTTACAAGGAGCAGAGGACACAAAGGTGCAGGACTTCAAGGACTTGGGGTCCACTGTCCATGAAAATGGGGAGTGTGGTAAAGAGGTGAAGGAGAGAGTCCAGGCAGGATGGAGTGGATGGAAAAAAGTTTCAGGAGTGATTTGTGACAAGGTCAAAGGAAAAGTTTACATGACAGTGGTGAGTCCAGCTCTGTTGTATGTTCTGGAGACAGAGACATGGACAAAAAGGACAGAAATGGAAGTGGCAGAAATGAAGATGCTAAGGTTCTCCTTAGGAGTGACAAGGATGGATAAGATCAGGGATGAGATCATCAGAGGTACAGCACATGTTGAACAACTGGGAGATAAAGTTAGAGACCAGACTGAGATGGTTTGGACATGTCCAGAGGAGGGACAGAAAGACAAAGAGGAGATATATGGATGCTGTTAGAGAAGACATGAAGGTAGTTGGAGTGAGGACAGCGTGAGATGGAAGAAGTTAGGAGGAAGACTCGCTGTGGAGACTAGCTGAAACATCTTCTACATAACAGAAGTCCAGTTGCCTTGTTTGTTAAGGATTCTTCTCCACAATTCTACATTTGTCTTTTCTCTCATATTTGTTTACATGAGGTCATTCTATCAACTTTACTGGAAGTTTCTTAGTCAGGTTCAGCCAAGTGCTTTGTTTACACTGAGTGCAGACCCACATTTCAGAGTTTCAACATCTACAGTAGGAAACTTCACGAGCAAACCCTTTCAAACAGCACCATTTGATACAGTTCAGTAGAACATTTATGTCTGAACCACAGTCTGAAGGAAAAAAGCACAGAGCTCGAGTCATTACCAAAATCCTGGATTTCTTTCCCTTCTAGTCTTATTTTTGTGTGGAGGCTGCACTTGTTCTGCTGACTGTGTCAAAGTTTATAAATCTCTCACTGTAGAGATCTATTTTTCTTCTGTAAGTTTTCTGCACGTCACCATTCTTCAATTTTCGTTTTATTTCAACAATCCTTGTCTCATTCAGGACATTCCTGCTGTGACGCTTGTGCAGTTGTAAAACATTGAAGCTTTTTCGGACATGTTTTTCTTATTGAGAATGAATGGAGCTCTTCGTGTCCTTCAAACACTTCGAGGTGTTTACAACCTTTACCTGCTCATTTCATTTGCTCTGGTTCAGGCTTTCAGCATCTTTTGCTAATTTCAGCTTACTTCCGCTTTTTCAACTATTTTTCTGCTCCTTTCTGCTTTTAGCTGTTTTACGATTTTTCCTTTTGTGATACGAATAATTTCAACTTTTTATGCCTTTTTTCAGCATCTTTCTGCTAATTTCAGCTTTAAATTTAGCCTTTTCAACTACTTTTGTTGCTAATTTCAGATTCTTTGTAGTTTATTCTGTCTCTCTCTGCCTATTTCAGCTTATTTTATAATATATTTTTTATATTTACAGTATTTGTCTGCAAAATGTCCTGCTTTCAGCAAGTCAGCTGTTAAAATTCATCTCCCATTAACAGTTCAGTGATGAAACTTTTCAGCCACTTTCAGCAACGAGCATTCACACTGCATTTTCACAGGAAAAGCAGTTTACCTCGTTTATTTTAAAGGAACAATTTTTCTTTGCACTTCTGTTTGCAGACAGGTTTTTTATAACATTCGGAAGAGGAAGTGAAATACAGATTTGGCTAAAAATCACATTTCAATAAAACATCCTGCGCTTCTCAAATAAAAATTCCCCCAACGAAGCCCGCCCCCACCGTCAGTCGTGCTCGTTCAATAAACAAGGTGTCTACAGCAGGAATCCCCAGGAGTTCCTGAAAATGAAATTGCTCATTCCAGCGACACCGAAGCCGGCGAGAGCGGAGAGGCAGGCAAAGCCAATCTATATCTGCTGTGACCCTCAGCAACATGTCGTTATGCTCGCTAATCAGGTTTAGAGACAAAAAGTGAAAAGCATGGCCTCGCCGGGCCGTTTGCTTTCACAAATGGATCTGCTTAATATGGGAGATTAATAGACTACCATCTCATCTTCCTCCTGATTGAAGCTATGATCTGGTTACTGAGGAAGATGATGGATGTTGAGGCGGGGGACGCGGGAGTCGTGTTAACTACAAGACAAAAGACGACGTGATTTGTGCATGATATTGTTTTAAAGAGCAGCAATCACAGTCACTATGATATCTGAATGATTAGCATCTGTGTGGCGACTCTTTTTGTGTCAAACTACATCAACTAATTCTCTCAGGATGCTAGAGGGACAAAAAAAAACTGTCTCTGGTGTTTCGTGTGAGATTTTGTTCTTGAATTAGCGTCTTCTAATAACGTGGAGCTCTTGGCAGAAATCAATTCAAGATACAGTTTCAGCTAAAAACAAATCCTCTTTTGACCTTTAAAATGTCTTCTGGATCAGTTAGCAGAGTTCACAACGACAACGAAACAAGTTTAAAATGGTGTAATTTCAATCAATCAATGAATAACCAAACAACAATTGAAAGATGATCAGAGTGCTTCACAATACAAAGGTTAAAACAGACATTAAGACAATGAAACTAAATACAAGATACACAGAACAAGAATAAAATCTTAGAGTAGCACTAAGTATTCAAAGTCTGCCTGAATAAAAAAGCTACTAGGTTAGATTTAAAAAGGCCCTGGTCATTGATGGAGCGTAAGTCCTGAGGAACCTGGTTACACAGTCTGAAAAGGTCCAGTCACCCCGTTTGTATTTGGACCTTGGATTATGAGGTAACATGAGTACAGCACATTATATGCTTAACCTTTATATTGTACAGCAATATATAACAAGGAAATTTCTTGTATGGCTTTGACCTTAATTTGTGACCTTGACCATAGATGTTGGGTGATGAAGGTGAACGCAAGACTACATATACCGATGATGCATATGTGTATTAAGTTTCATTAAATTATCTTGAGCCTATCAGAAGTTATGGGTGGGACACAAGACATTTTACTAATGTATGAAGTCTATACCATAATACATAAATGCCTTTACCATTAACGCCCATCAAAGGCGGACAAATAAAACTATTTTAGCTTGCCTACATTCTCTTATGCTCACAGAAAGCTACGTAATCATCTAAATAAGGAGGTTTAAAGCCATTAGGAGATTTTAAAAACAAACAAAAAGCCAGTGGAGAGAGAATTAAACCGAGGTGATGCGCTCACGTCTGGAAGCGTTGGTCAAAAGACGGTCGCAGCATTTTGGACGAGTTGAAGATGTCCGATGGAGGACTGGGAGGTTCCTTCATAAAGAGCGCATTACAGTCATTAAGTCTGAAGTTCATACAAACATGAATGACCTTTTCCAGGTCATGACGATCAGCGGGGGACATTGAGTCCGAGTTGGCCATGTTCTGTGCCTCACTTGTTGCAGTAGCAGCCTTGAGCTGTGGTCACAAGGTTGTCAGCGCTTCTCCAGTGGCCATCCTCAAACTCGGTGGTGGACACCCTGGATTATGGAGGCTGTCAAGCTGAAGAAGGAGTCATATCAGTCCTTGTTGGCTGGTGGGACTCCAGAGGTAGCTGAGGAGTACCAGAGGACCAAGCAGTCTGCAGCCTTGGCTGTTGCTGAGGCAAAAGCTCAGATGTGGGAGGAGTTGGGTAAGGCCTTGGATAAAGACTCTCGGTCAGCTCGGAGGAGATTCTGACAAACCATCAGGCAGCTGAGGAGGGGAAAGCAGCTCTTTGCTAACGTTCAGTGAAGGTTGTGTGTTGTTGACCTCAACCAGTGATACCCTGATGCATGCTCAATAATCCAGG
Source organism: Simpsonichthys santanae (assembly GCA_031762415.1). NCBI lineage: Eukaryota > Metazoa > Chordata > Actinopteri > Cyprinodontiformes > Rivulidae > Simpsonichthys > Simpsonichthys santanae. The sequence goes on along the minus strand of JARVLU010000599.1, from coordinate 9,426,144 downwards.
TAGAAAAATCTAAAAAAGCTAAGTCTGGTCCTCTGGACATTCAAAAAAACAGAGGACCAGACTTAGCTTTTTTAGATCAACCAGTGATGTTGTCAGGAAGTGGAAGGAAGCCTTCTCGGACCTTCTCAATCCTACCAACGTCTTCCATGGAGGAAGCAGAGCAAGGGGACTTCAGGGTTGACCTGTCTATAACTGTAACTGAGGTCGCCAAAGTAGTTGAAAAGCTCTGCAGTGGCTCCAGGGGTGGATGAAATTCTCCCTGATTTCCTTAAGGCTCTGGATTTTGTTGGGCTGTCTTGGTTGACATGCCTTTGCAACATTGCATGGACATCGGGGGCAGGGCCACTGGATTGGCAGACTGGGATGGTGGTTCCCCTCTTCAAAAAGTTAGACCAGAGGGTGTGCTCCAATTATAGGGGCACCACTCTCCTTAACCTCCCTGGTAAGGTCTATTCAGGGGTACTGGAGAATCGAGTCCGATCGTTGGCCGAACCTCGGATCCAGGAGGAACAATGTGGGTTCCGTTCTGGCCCTGGAACACTGGACCAGCTCTTTACCCTCACTAGGGTCCTCGAGGGGTCCTGGGAGTTTGGCCACCCAGTCTATGTGTGTTTTGTGGATTTGAATAAAGCATCAACCGTGTTCCTCGGGGTGCACTGTGAGAGGTGCTCTGTGAGCATGAGATTGGGGGCCCGTTGCTATGGGTTGTTCGGTCCCTACATAATCGGTGCAAAAGTTTAGTTCGCATTACTGGTAGTAAGTCAGACCCCTTCAGGTTGGGATATGGACTCCAACAGGGCTGCCCGTTCTCACCGATTTTGTTCATAACTTTTATGGACAAAATTTCTCTGTGCAATCAGTGGGCGGAGGGATTCTGGTTTGGGGGCCTCAGGATTCCATCTCTGCTCTTTGCAGATAATGTGGCGTCATCAGGCCGTGATCTTCAGCT
>JARVLU010000599.1:9413104-9424956 GCA_031762415.1 Simpsonichthys santanae | reverse complement strand
TGAGCATGAGATTGGGGGCCCGTTGCTATGGGTTGTTCAGTCCCTACATAATCAGTGCAAGAGTTTAGTTCACAGTTTAGTTGCTGGTAAGTCAGACCCCTTCAGGTTGGGATATGGACTCCACCAGGGCTGCCCGTTGTCACCGATTTTGTTCATAACTTTTATGGACAAAATTTCTCTGTGCAACCAGTGGGCGGAGGGATTCTGGTTTGGGGGCCTCAGGATTCCATCTCTGCTCTTTGCAGATAATGTGGCGTCATCATGCCGTGATCTTCAGCTCTCACTGAAGCAGTTTGCATCCGAGTGTGACGCGGCTGGCATGAGAATCAGCACTGTCAAATCTGAGACCATAGTCCTCAGCTGGAAAAGGGCGGATTGCTCTCTTCAGGTCGAGAACGAGGTTCTGCCTCAAGTGGAGGAGTTCAAGTATCTTGGGGTTTTGTTCACGAGTGAGGGAAGAATGGAGGATGAGATTGACAGACAGATTGGTGCAGCGTCTGCAGTATTGCAGACTCTGCACTGGTCCGTTGTAGTGAAGAGAGAGCTGAGGTGTAAGGCAAAGCTCTGTTTACCAGTCGGTCTACGCTCCTACCCTCATCTATGGCCACAAACTCTGGGTAGTGACCGATAGAATGAGATTGCGAATACAGGTGGCTGAAAAGAGTTTCCTCTGCAGGGTGGCTGAACTCTTTCTTAGAAATAGGGTGAGAAGTTCAGTTATTCAGGAGCGACTCGGAGTAGAACCGTTGCTCCTCCAAATCGAGTGGAGCCAGTTGAGGTGGTTCGGGATGAGACGCTCCCTGGGCGCCTCCTTAGGGAGCTGCTTCAGGCATGTCTGGCTGGGAGGAGACCCCCGAGGAAGACCCAGAACATTCTGGAGAGACGATGTTTCTCGGTTGGCCTGGGGAAGCCTTGGAGTCCTCCCAAAAGAGCTGGAAGAGGTGTGGAAAGAAATGTCTGGGCCTCCTTGCTCAGGCTGCTGCTCTTGCTACCCGACTTCGGAACAAGCGGAAGATAATGAATGGATGGATGATGAATCAAGGCTTGACCTTGGCTGAAAGGTGCACCTAAAAACAGCTGGCCAACCAAATTTTTAAACTTTTAATAAAAACGGCTACTGTCTTTGTTGTAGTTTATACATTGTGTTTACTGGATTTAAAGTAAATTTTTATTATAAAAGTATTGTATCTTCCAACTGCACAACTGACATAAAAATATTTATAGAGCTAACGAAGTCTTTCTTTCATTACAAACTATCTGCAGTGCAAGCATTTCTTAGTTAATATTTCACACCAACGTTTGACCACAACATGTGCGAAAGACTATCAAGAGTCATCGGAGGACAGCTACCAGGCGGTATAGGGACTATTTCTTGAAATAAACCCTTGCATTCATTGAAGGAATGCATGTTGCCCGCTGCCTTTTGTGCTAGAGCTTTCAACAAAGAACATTCCTGTTGTGGAACGATGATGTTGCAGGGTTTTTTTTTGGGGTTTAAATGTTAAAAATAGTGTTCTGCACCATCAGACGCCATATTATGAAATTTTGTACATTTGTAAAAATTTGTTTTTGTGTTTGATAGGGTTTAAGGCTGGACCTTCAGGCACAGCAGAACTTAAAAAAAAAAAAAGAAACCGTTTCTGACTCAGGTGATTTATATTTGTAGATTTAGTCTTTTTATTCAAAAGATGGACATAGTATTGTCTCTAAACATAAACTTTCTCTTGTCCCACCCAAAACTTCTGATTTGCTAAAGGCCCTTTAACAAAACTTGATACACATTTGTATCAACGCTACATGCCTTGTCGCTTAATCTTTTCATCACCCCAGCTCCAAGGTCAAGGTCACAAATCAAGGTCAAAAGTTGTACAAGGTCTTTGCTTGTCCTGGCCATTGATATAGATAACTGTGGTAGTTTGTTGACTGGCACATAATGTGCCGTATGCATTATTGTGTATTTTTCAATCACAGAAAAAGGACATTGTCAGCTGGTGTATTGACTGAAGCCTCAAAATGAAACAAATGGTACTGTATTTAAATGTTATAATTTTTTATTTTAATTTTTAATTTATTGGTCCAAACTGGTATTTTATGTGCCACTGGCTGTATAAATTCAACTTACATAACAATTCCTTCATGTACTTCACAGTTTTTATTTTTTTTTTTTTGCATTATTTTGATATTTTTTTATTTCTCTTTATTCTCCTTTATTGTTCATCTCTGTTCATGAGGAGAAAAAACTATTTTGTGTTCTTCTGATCTCCTCCTCCTCTGTGGTCCTCTCAGGGAACCAGCTGGGAAAGTGGCCTAAGGATAGGAGCGAGAAGCATCCAACCATATGTTGGATATTTTTATGGAAGTTGTGTGTGTGTGTAAAAGAAAGCAACAAGGAGGGGTATGAGTTCTGCTCCAGAGTGTTGTAGTTAAGTAGGACATTTATCTGTCGATGGTTTGTCCCCCCCGTTGTGTGTGGATGTGAGTTCCTGAGTTTCCTGGCTATAAAACAGCTAAATGCCTTCAAACACACACCCTTTACAAACTGTGCAAGCAGACTGCTGTAAGGAACCCTGACACAGTTGCTCATTAGACTGTTTCACTTTGTTCACATCTGTCACATCGACTGATCTTCAGCATTTTTTTCTTCCTCTTCCTGTTGAGTTTAGATTCTACGTTAGTGTTTCCTAAACAATAAGGTTTTTATTATATCCTCTACTGAAAATTTATATTCCCAACAGAAAGAACTAATTCTTAAAGATTTATGTGTTTCTGTCCAAGTTCAGCCTCATTCGTGGTCGACTCCAACGTGATTTTGTCACGGACCACTAGACAAGTTTTTATGAAGCCAACGCCACAACGTTCACACTGCATGCCTTAAAGCTCAATTTAGATTTTATTTTCTGTGTCGTCATTCACGTTATCTGTTGGTCAAATGTGACCTCCGTCAGACACCAGGGTGTGGATGTGAGTCTGACGTGAGTTCTGAAACGACCCGCAGATGAAGAAGAGAAGAAGACGGGACGTCAGAAGGAAATGTGGATGCTACATGTGTTAGCATGTGTGGATGCTGCAGCGTGAACGTTACCTTACACAGGAATTATTTGATGTATGTCCACAACTGACAGTCCTTCCACGTTAACTTGACCAAAGATGATCAAATGACCTTAACAAAACACAAAACAAGGCTATAATTCAGTCAATTTTATGGATATTGAGGTACAGTTTGCTGTGGTAGTAGCTGAGAGTGATTCACAACACATGCTCTGAGTGTGACATCTCATTCTTTGTGTGAAACTGAGCGTAACATATTTTCCAAAACAGCTCCAACTCTCACTTTTCTCCATGTGAGATGGTCCTAATCTAAAACTCTGATACCATTTGCTGGACTCCTTTAGGAACAGGTAAACTTGTCTTAATTTGGAGAACTGGCTGAAAACAAACTCCAGATCTAACCGCAGAGTTCTTGAACTTTACATCAGCTCCTTTAGTGGGAACTGACCTCAGCTTTACGAAGGATCTCTTGCAGAATGAGATATTGGTTGCTGTTTGCCAGCTGAGGCTCATTAGGCACTCAGGGCTGAAAGCTGAAGTAAATCTGCCAGAGAATGACCTCCAACGAAGGAAGTATGCCTTTTGGAGTGACCTCAAGAGAGCCAGACAATGGAAATCCTGACAAAAATGGCTACGCTGAAGCAGTAAAGATGAATAGTTTGAATTATTTGGTGTCGCTATCAAAGGTAGGCTGATCTGACTGTATTTCCAACCAGCATCATGAAAGTGCAGTGGGTGTTTTTTTTTTTTTAAATCAGACACCAAACCCTTTGATGGTGTTCTTAACCTCAAGTGCTGGTCCAAATGAAAATCCCATTATCTAACCAATTAATTCAGAAAAACAGGAATGGCTCCACACAACTGTTCTACCTTTATTTATCAACCATAGATAAGTACTTGGAGTAATTTTGTTCTGTTTAGGGCCCATCATTTGGCCGCTTTGTCCCACCCCGCGACTCGTTTACGTACATGTTCTTACCCCGGAGGGTAAGAGCAAAGGGCCATTTCTCATTAACCCACCATGGTTGGATAAATCAAAGTGCGGGGCAGACAGGAGACCCTCAGCCTCGGCCGTTCAGATAACCAGAGCACCCTACACCGTTCAAGGCCTGCAGCTCGGTGATGTATGGATCTGCAGGGGCTAATAGCAAAGTATTGACAGGGAAATGGTGTGCTTATCCTGCTCCTGCATGCTGGGGAGAGGTCCCAGCAGCAGATGGGATCCACATCAGGGAGGGTGAACAAGGAGGAGGTGAGAGGGAGAACAAGGAGGAGGGTGGGGAGGGGCACCACGAGATAGAACCGTACGGGGACAAATTACATACTTTATTGCTTTATTCCAGCTAATTTGTTTAGGAGTTTGCGTCTACAAAATACTTCCTTCTGGTTTAGATAAAAATGGCAGAGGCTGCAGTGAAAGTGTTGGCATAAAAGTAATAAAAAACAAACAAGTCAATTTTAAAGATACCGGGCTAAAAATTCATGTGGCAGTAGCTGAGAGTCATCCCCAACATATACTCTGAGCACGGACAGATCAAACAAGAGCTTTGTTTGAAACTTGGGCATGCAAGGCAGGACGATTTGCATTCCTGCATGGCATGTTGGTTTTATATCCAGGAAATTAATGTGACACCTGAGTTTGTGCGTTGATCGTAGAAATATGTTTGTTTCAACATACAAAGCTACAACAAAACAAAACACACAAGGTAAATCAGACAGGAAAGGGAGTATTCTTCACCTTTGCCAGGGTCCTAGTAGGATGTATAGGATCGTGGGAGTTTGCCCATCCAGTCTACATGTTTTGTGGACTCTGAGAAGGCGTTTGACCTTATTCCTTGGGGCACACTATGGGGTGCTCCATGAGTACGGGATTGGGGGCCGGGCGCTACGGGCTGTTCGGTCCCTTTGCAAGCGGTGCGAGAGTTTGGTTTGCATTACAGGCAGTAAGTCGGACCCCTTCAGGGTTAGACTCTACCAGGGCTGCCTGTTCATAACTTTAATGGACAGAATTTCTCGGTGCGGCCAGGGGGTGAAAGAAATCCAGTTTGGTGACCTCAGGATTCCTTCTATGACACATGTGGATGATGTGGTCCTGTTGGCGTCATTGTGTTGTGATCTTCAGCTCTCACTGGAGCGGTTCACAGTCGAGTGTGAAGCAGAAAGCGTTGAGGACCAGAAACTGGAAAACCTGACGCCCTCATTCGGAAAAGCGTGGGTTGTCCTCTTCAGGTTGGGTGTGAGGTTCTGCCTCAAGTGGAGGAGTTCAAGTGTCTTGGGGTTTTGTTCACGAGTGAGGGAAGAATGGAGTGGGGGATAAACAGATGGATAGGCGCAGCATCTGCAGTATTGCAACACTGTGCCAGTTTGTTGTGGTGAAGTGGGAGCTGAGCTGTAATGCAAAGCTCTCTGTTTACTGGTCGGTCTACGTTCCTACCTCCACCTATGATCACAAACTTTGGGTAGTGACCTAAAGAACGAAATCGCTGATACAGATTGTCGAAATGAGTTGTCTGGACACTCCCTCAGAGATAGGGTGAGAAGTTCATTTCTCCAGGAGAAATTCGGAGTGACGACTGCTCCTTCTCATTGAGAGGAGCCAGTTGAGGTGGTTTATCTGGTAAGGATGGACCCTGGATGTCTCCCTTGAGAGTCATTCCAGACATGTCCAACTGGGAGGAGACCACGTAGAAGACTCAAGGCACAGTGAAGAGACTGGCCTGAGAATGCTTTGTCCTCACAGAAGAGCTGTAAAAGGTAGATGGAAAAAGAGATGTCTGGACCTCAAGCTGCTGCCCCCAAGACCAGACTCCAGAACAAGATGGACTTTGGATTGAGCTGTTTTCCTGAAAGTTTTGAAAGGGACACTGTCAGTAGAACGAGGACACGCTGTGTCCTGAGTTTATGATGAGACCAAAGTAAATTTATTTGGACTTTCATCTGGATAAATCAAACCCTTCTCTCCACACAGGGGGACATGGCTCAAAGTATGTGTTGGGGATAACTCTCAGCTACAACCACACTAGGTTTTAGCTCAATATTTATAAAACTGACTGAGTTACAGCTACTTTTGTGTGTGATAAGGTCAGTTAGCCGTGGAAGCCATCTTGAACTGTGTTGACTCCAAAAGATAATGAGTTACAGTGGTATAGCATGTATATTTAATTAATTACATCCAGTGTTTCATTAGAGTTCTTGCTAACCGGCACACATACATAAGCAAAAAATTATCGCCCTTTTGTTTTTGGGCAGCTGTGGCTGAGTGTTTAGAACAGTCGTCCTCCAATGCGAGAGTTAGGGGTTTGATTCCACCAGCAGGCACAAGTTGATGTGTCCCTGGGCAAGACATTGAACCCCTCATTGCCTCCGATGTGTGTCCCATCAGTGCATGAATGTGATAAAGCACTGATTATTCTTTGTACAGATCTATAGAGTGCTGTATGAATGGGTAAATGAGGCACAGATTGAAGTGTAAAGTGCATTGAATATCTTCATACGATAGAGAAGTGCTGTACAGGTACAGTCCATTTACCATTTTTACTGGCAGGATGCAATAAATATTTTCTGGTTAAGTAAAAAAAATGTGCAGCGTTGCTAAAACGTGGAAACTCCGCAGCTGCGTCCGAGAGCAGAGAAGCCGCCGTCCTGTGAGCCCCGGCTCCGCTGAAGAGGTCCACATTTACATCTGGACTCCAAGTACTGAACCGGGGCCGTCCAGGACCGTGAGTACACACTTGACATCTTTATGGATCTGTGGCAGAGATCCTGACTGGCAGAACTGGAGACAGAGGAGCTCGAGGGCCAAAGTGGCCCCCCGGCGCCAGTGAGGGACATCCGAGTTTTGTGTTGAAATAATTAGCCTGCTTAGCTGCCATCTGGGCTCTGGTTGCTGCTGTGTGGCACGAGCCAGGTGCATCATGGGTAATACCACAGAGAGACATGCAGCAGATGCTACAGGGGGAAGTCTGCCCAAAACCTGGCACAGATCTGGATCCAGCTAATCCCTGGACAGGTCTAAAGAAAATCCGCAGCAGAGAAGACAGACACGAAGAGAGACAGACATGAAGAGAGACAGAGACAGACAGGGAGACAAGTTAAACAGGCAAAGAGATAGACAGATATATACAGAGAGAGTGAAAAGCAGACAAAGAGATAGACAGGCAGACATTTAAGGAGAGAGACAGACATAAAATATTTGAAAAGAGAGACTGGTAGGCAAAGAGACAGACATAAAGATGGACAGACAGAGTCAGACAGTCATATGGACGGGCAGAGAGGTAGACAAACAGAGAAGCAGGCAGATACAGTAGGCAGAGAAACAAGCAGAGAGACAGACAAATGGACAAAAACAGGCAGACAGAGATACAGGTAGACACACAGACAGGCAGACAGACAAAAACCAAACATCTCAACACCTGTCCTGGATGAGCAGAAGGTTTTGATACATGGCCAAGTAGATTGGAAAAACCGTACGGTGAATAAAACAAGCTAAACCAATAATGCAGAGTCAGCGTGCACACCGTTAAAGGCCTAGCATTCAGTGGAGGAATGCATGTCACCCGGCGCAGCAGAGTTTACATCATCTCGTGATGACAGTCATTTTAGTCAAACCTGTAAAATAACTTTACGTGCGCCTCGATGAGCCGAAGGCAGCAGAGCAAACTTTCCGAACTCAGCACTTTGGTCCAATAAAGATCTCAGAATCTGCTTGAAGTGAAGTGTGATAACCGCCCCGCCGGACATAAAACCACCTAAAACAATCAGAGGTCTTATCTACAAGACACAGGTGCTGTTTAATTGCTGCTGCGCCTCTTCGCAGCTCAAACCCAAAGACGTATAAACATTTTTTGACCCGTTGGGTAACTCGATAAGCCTCCTGGATTTACTCGATGAGGTTAGAAAGTTCCTGAGCCAGCAGCAGCAGGCGGTTCGGTTGTTGCTCCCCGAGGGGCAGGGAAACCGTATCTGCCCCCGGAGGAGCATCTTCCTTCGGTAAGCACTTCTTATCCAGAACCATCGCTGCTGGGTCCGATAGCAGCCCGGTAATATCCAGTAACTGCAGCTTTATGTGCGATTCAATACTCGGATCGATCCGTGGGACAGGAGGGGAAGGCCATTAACCCCGGAGATTTCTCCCTCCAACTGCCGAGGAGCACCTTCTCTGCTCCTGAAACTGGACTTCCAAAAAAGGAACCAGAAGAACGTGACCCCTGAAAGAGTTACTGAAGATGAACTGTTCAAGTTTAAACTGGCAAAAGCAGAAAAAAAAAAAAAGTTGCTAAAAGCTACAGCCACTAAAATTGTCTGGTTCTGCTGGTGGACCTGCCATTGTGTATCTGTTCCTCCTTCCTGTTCCTCTCAAACCCAGCCAGTCGAAGCAGATGGCCGCTTGTCCTGAGTCTGGTTCTGCTAAAGGTTTCTTCTACTTTTTCCTTTCCACTGTTGCCTTTGTGCTCGCTTAGGATGGGAGACTGTGATAAAGTGAACACTCAAAGCAATCTGCTGGCTTCCTCAAATAAATATTATTAACTTACTTTTTATATGTATGGATGTTTTTGTTGAGTGCCCTGAGATGATTTCTGTTGTGACTTGGTGCTAAATAAATAAACTGAACTGAATTTAATTAAAACTAGCAAAACAAATGATTAAAACAAAATTTTGGAAACAATAGCTTAAAAAAACAACAACACAACAATAGCTTAGAGCTCAGATGACCTAAACAATACTTTAAACAAATATTAACACAACAGTAGCTAAAAGCTAAAATCAGCTGAACAACAGTTAAAACAAACATTAACACAACAGTAGCTATAAGCTAAGATGAGCTAAACAATGGTTAAAACAAACAATAATACAACATAACTATAAGATAATATTAGCTAAAATAGCTAAATAAACATTAACACAACAGTAGCTAAAAGTTAAGCTTAGCTAGAAAATTGTTAAAACAAACATGATCACAACAGTAGCTATAAGCTAAGCTAAACAATAGTTAAAACAAGCATTAACAAAACCAATATGAGCTAAACAATAGTTACAACAAATATTAACACAGCAGTAGCTATAAGCTAAGATTAGCTAAAAAAATAGTTTAAACAAACATTAATACAACAGTAGCCAAAAGCTAAGATGACCTAAAAAATAGCAAAACCAAACATTAACACAGTAGTAGCTATATACTAAGATTAGCTAAACAATAGGCAAATATAGCAAAATACGGTAGTAGCTAAACTGAAGAAGGAGCTAAACTGGAGCTAAAATTTGAAGCTATAGTAAAACAGTAGGTAAATGAAGTGTAAAAGCAGCCAAAATTAGTAAAACTGTAGATCTAATTTAAAAATAGCAAAAACAGTATCTAAAATTAGCACATCAGTAAAGCTAATATTATCAAACACTATTTAAAATTAACTAAACTACTGATGAAACTTAAAACAAGCAAAAGAACAGCTGAAAACTAAAACTGGTAATATGATAGCTCATAGCAGAAGTTAGCATAACAGTACATAACAGCCAAAGCTGGTAAAACTGTAGTTTAAAACTAAAACTACTTAAATGAAAGCCAAAAGTAGCAAAATAATACCGGTTGCTAAAAATGCAAAACGGTAGTTAAAACATAAAAGTTAATACATCAGTAGCTAAATGCTAAAATTACAAAGTACTTAAACAATAGATAAAATTAGAAAACCAGTAGCTAAATTGTAAAGCAGCAACGCTGGAGCTAAAAATTAGAGCTAGGAAATCAGGAGATAAAATTAGCTCGAGTAGCCAGAAACAGCAAAATAGTAGCTAAAGTTAATTTAGCAAAAAATAATCCAGTTTCTAAAATTAGCACACATTATAACAATAGATTAAAGCTAAGATTATCAAACAATACCTAAAATCAGCTAAAGAGCAGATAAAAACAAATTTGCTATACAGTATACAGTATCTCAAAGCTTAAGTTAGCATTACAGCAAATAAAAGCTAAAGTCTGTGGCACTGTAGTTTAGAATTAAATCGAGTTAAAATAAAGCCTCAAACAGCAAAACAATAGCTAAAAACCCCAAACCTGCAAAACAGTAGCTAAAAATTCAAACGAGAAACAACACATGCAGCTAAAATAGTGAAAAAAGTAACTGAAAGCTAAAATTAGCTAACCTAAGCCTTAAAAGCTAACCTTAGCTAAACTTTATAATCCCAAATTATTTAAACAACAACAAAAGTTTAATACAGTATTTGGAAAATATAAAGAACTGAAGGAGCCAAACTTTTTGATTTATTAACAGCTAAAACAACAAATATCCAGAAGTAGTTAGATGATGAAAATATGTACCGAAGAAATCCTGAACAGGAAACGGGTGCGAATGCTGACTCAGCAGAACTGCCTATCACCCGCCGCCTCCCCCACCAGACATAGTTGAAGTTTTAGCTGATTTTTCATCAGGAGATGCCGTGGACTCTCAGCTACTACCACGCCGAATTTGAACAGCCGTCACTTTGAGTTTCACAACGATCGAACAAACTTTACAGGAGCGTTCTCGTAAATCTCCACTGAAAATGAAGAAGAGACGGCTGCGTGTGCGTGTGCATGTGTTTGTATGTGTATGTGTGAACGCATGTCTGTGATTGTGTGTTATCAAGAGAGCTGGTGTAAAAAGGGAATAGGCAGAGAGTTTGGGATTTTTTTTTTTTTTTTGGTTCATACTTTGTCCAAACAGACTCTCCCATGTGACGGAGAGGAAAAAAGTTCGACTGAAGCCGAGCAGCGCTGCTCTGTCGCTCTCACTGAATATAAATCCACCAAACCACTGCAGTAAAACCTTTTCTGTCATAGAAATAAATCACTAACAAGCTCAAAAAGATTTCTCAAGCAAAATTACTGATTCTTGAACAATCACGTTTTCCATCATCAAAGTTTAAATAATAAATACATTTATGTTTCAAATTGAGTTTTTGTCTGAATGGGATTAAAACAGAAGTCTTATTGCTGCCATTCCTTGCAGAAACAAATGAGTAATTGACATTTCTCTGCAGATAACACATCTTTCCCCTTTTTAGATAAAAATGAAATTTTAATAAATGAATTTGAACTTTGTGTTTCTTCTGCAAACACTAAACAGTCAAGTGTAGCTTGAATATTTAAAGAAACGTTGCATGAATTACTGTATAAATATCACAATAATTCATTTTATAGCAGTAAACAGGCAGAAAAGTGGAAAAATGTCCAGACTTTAAATTGAAACTCTTACCTTGAATGTTTTAGTTTTGATTAAAGGTCAAGACAGGAACGCTTGATGTCTGGAGGAACGCAGGGGGCGCATCCTCTGGACTCCAGGCTGACGTCGAGGCCACGCGGCGACACCAGAGCCGGAGAGCCGGCGGTGTGGACGGCACCGGGTCTGCAGGACGGGGCCGGGAGCCGAGCCGGACTGGGCTCTCTGCTGGAAGCTTTTTTCGCCTCTCAGCCCCTGCGAGCGAGCGGGTAATGAGAGACTGGCTCCTGAGACTTTAGCTTTCTTAATCATGTTCATAATTAATTCAAGAACATTGATAATTTCATTACATTCTTTTTGTCTTATCAATAAATGATGTGGCTGCACTTTTGGTCTTGTGTATACGGTGGGGAGGGAGGGAGTGAGACACAGGAGGAGTGATACGGCACTAAAAGCACAGGAGATGGAAAATGATACAAACAGGGAAGTGGTAATTATAATCTTTGACCGAGCCACTGGAAGCACAATATGAAGTCAAGTGGGCACAAATAATTAATAAGGCCTCCTGATGTGTGTGTGTGTGTGTGTGTGTGGGGGGGGGGGGGGGGGGGGGGG
>JARVLU010000599.1:9364808-9381254 GCA_031762415.1 Simpsonichthys santanae | reverse complement strand
GTGAGTGTGGTCCTTCATGATGCAGGTGGCTCTCTTCCTGCATCTGGAGGTGTAGATGTCTGTGATGGTGGGGAGATGCTGATGCTGTCGATGAACCATGAAGGTCTGCAGGTCTCTCTTGTAAATGAGTCCTCGAGGCTCAATGAGACTAACATGAATAAATGTTGAATGAATGAAGCAAATGTTGGCTATAAGCTAAAGCTGCAAGACAAGGTGGTGAATAAAAGCATAAAGAACCAAAAGGTCAACTAGTAGCAGAATGTCAAGCTAGAAGTAGCAAAACAGGTAAAAAAAAAAAAAAGGAAACAAACTTTAAAGGTAACATTCACAAAACTATAGCTAAAGGCTAAAATTAGCAGCAACAGCCAAAAGCTAAAAACAGCATAAGACTAGAATAGAACAATTATAGATTCATGAGATAATACAAACAGAAAAACAATAGTGTGGATACAAAGAAAGCAACGAGTTAATAATAATAATAATAATAATAATGATAATAATAATAATAATAAGATTAATGTCATTATTTTAGAGCGTTCTTTCTTCTCGCGCAGGTCCTGATAGATCCATCATGGAGCTATCCCATAATGCGCCCCCACCCCACCCCCAACCCTTTCGGGGGTAATTAATCTGTCCCTCGGATGTAAATAAAAGGAAATTGGATTCCTGATGGACGGGGTGAGTCTGACACCTCCCCGACTCATGACTCCTCCATGTTCTGGTTACGCACGCGCAGATTTACAGTGCCGCCCCTTCCCCTCCGGCTCTGAGCGCAGGAGCGTCAGCCCGTCCCGAACCGAACCGAGCCCAGGTTCAGACGGTCGATTAAACCCTTTTAAAAAGTCATTTTTCTCGTTCTGCAGGTTTTCTCTCTCAAACCCAGCAGGAGGATAAGGGCGCGCGGAGGGTTGCTCTGTGGCGGGAATCTGCTCCCATTTCCCGCTCATATTTGCTCAGTAATCCTGCCCCCCACCACCCCCCCCCAGCTCTGAGGGGCCTCGCTGTTGACACGGGGGTGTATTTCAATCACAGAGGCTTCAGAGTCAGACGAAGAACTTATTTGTCTAATAAATCCGCCATTTAGTTAGAAAAATATTGGATCTGGAGGGGCTGACCTCTGGTCACCTGGCGAAGAACATGGAGGCTCCAGGAGAAGAAGGAGAGTCGGAGATGAATTCAGAGTCAGAGGTGTGGAGGACAGAAACACATCACGGGCTTGAATGTTAAAACATTTGTTTCAACTAACAACAGCTAAATCAGCTAAAGTGTTGTATTCATGCAACATTTGTGTTTTTATTCCATTTTTTGTACAAAATGTAAGACCCAAACTCACCCGCCTTCTTTTAGTTTTCTGTTATAGAAAAAAAAGAAAAAACATATTTAAACATGTGACAATATCATTTTCTAACAATATTTTAATTGTTTAATAAAAAAATCAAACTTCACATGTGAAAACGTGAAAATATCAGGCAAACTGCAACATGTTGCACATTGTTCATGTGGATTTACACATGCAGGTCAAATGTACTCATGACATGTTACATCAACACTTAAGACAAGAACTTTATATGTGAAAAACATGCTTATGTTTCCCATATGATTGTGGAACAACAAAGTAACATGTGAAAACATGCTAACACACATTAAACACATGTTCCTCGTCAAGAATCTCAGAAGTGGAAGATCTCGTAAAAGTTGGTAAACAATGATGTAAAACTTGTGTTTTTATTCATTTCTTGTAAAGGGACAAAAGTACAAGAACTTCGCATGTTAAACACTATTTTACACATGCTGAATTATCATGTGAAACACGTTTTCTCTCATCTGTTCAGGGACAAAAAGACAAGACGTTTACATGTGAAAACATTGAATGATGGTATATAAAACTCTCGTTCTTTTAATCATGGAACATGTTTTCCACATGTGATAGACAAACTTCACATGTGGAAAACATGCAGTAATCATGTGAAACATGTTTTCCTACATGTTTCTCATTTTGGAAGAACAAACACATGAACGTCACATTCAGAACATCCCACTCCTGCTAAATGAACCTGATGGGAGCTTTTTGTTTGAGTCATGTTTTTTCTCTTTGCATCCTTAGCTCTGGCCCCGCCCACTTTAACCTGTCCCCAGGTGGCTTTAAACCAGATGTGTCCAGGTGTGGCCACTCCTCAGCTTCCTTTCACTCCTCAGTGGAGCATTGGGCTTTGTTCGGACTATATCTAACTTTCCTCCTGTTTGATGTTTTTGCTGCCGCTCTGTCCATTTTAATAAAAATAAAGTTTAGTTTTTGTTTTATTGAAGCTCCTTGTGTCGCTCTTCATCCTTGGGGGTGGGGTCTTCTTCTTCAACCGTGAGCTCCGTTTCTTGTTTTCACGAACAAACGCATGAACGTAACTTGAAAACATGTTAAATTATTTTGATGAACACGTGTTTTACATGTTTCCTGGGTGATTTTGGAGCACATCCGGTCACGTTTGTTCACATGTTATTCATGTGTTTTCATCCTGTTCTCTGTGCAGTTGTAGCCAAGAAAACCTTTTCAACATCACACTTTTGTTTTAATTAAATAAATGCAGTCATGTTATTTGGAGCAAAAACAAAAGGCTAAACAAACAAACAAAAACAATGAAACCAGCAGCCACACAAAACAGACACAAAATGAGGCCTGAGCGTCATTTTTAACTCAAGGGCAGCAGCAGGTTAAAGGAACACTGTTCCTGTTTTAAACTCTGTAACTTTTTATTGTTGATCTGAAAACTAAACAATAAAACAAACCTTAAAAAACAATTAGTCTGCACTGTTTGATGACTAAACTGATAAACTGTCTGTAAAACTTCAAACCTCAGCTGTTGCTCCAGTCTCACCACCTAAATGTCACTCGATATAAAACCTGTCTCTCTCTCTGTCTGTCTGTGTCTAAATGCCATTTGGACCCCGGTTCCTGCCTTCAAAGCGCCGCCGTGGCTCCCCGGGCGGTCTGCCCTTTGACCTCTGCTATTGAACCCGTTTCCCTGCCGTCACCACGGCACGCGCTGCCGAACGAAGGCGGGGCGGCCAGAAACAGAAGGATGAACAGACCATATAAGGACATCCTGCGTCAGGAAAAAGGAGGGGAATTTTTATCTTTTTTATTTCTTCTTGATTGTTGAATATGTCTGCACACAAACAGATCAAATAAAAAAAGTATTTGACTTTTTATTTAATAAAAATGTAATTTATATGTTAAATTCCTGACTTTTTAACTTTAATTTATGTGTATTCTGTATATTTGTTGTTGTGCAAGTGTAACTTAATAAAGTAGTTTTGATTTATGATTTTCAGAACCTTGGTTAAAATAAAACAAACACTGCTGTTTTTGCATAAATACATTTAAATAATAATAAAAAAAAATCAAATTTTTGTTGTTTGGGCGTTTCATTTTCTTTAAATTTGCACTAAAGTCCACAACTTGAGTCACTAAAACATTTTAAAACAAATAACTTTTATAAGATTATTAAGAATGATAAAAAGCTCATTGAGCATTTTAGCTTAAAAAAAAAAAAAAAAAAAAAAAAAAAAAACCTCCAGAGGCACATGCTTTCTGTCTGTTCAGTTTTAAAAGTTTAAGAGTAAAAAACTTTATATTTGTTTTAATCTTCAGATCAGAGGAAAACGTCAGATGATCAAGCTCAACTTCATAAATATTTTTTTAAATGCAACGTTTGGATGAAATCTGGTGCAAATAAACTTTGTGATGAATACAGGAGGTTTGTTCTTTTTACTCAGGCTCTGAACGGTGCGTGGGAATGAACGAATGAATGAATGAATGAATGGGTTTTAAACTGACTCTGCTTCATGTCGCTGACCTTGGTGCTGAACAGCAAAATTCAGTCCTCTTAGGAAACTCTTTTCCACTCTTTAAATTCATTCAACCTTTATAAAAAATGTTTTAAACAGTTAATGGAAATGATTATTATTGTTGTTATTATTATTATTATTATTGTTATTATTATTATTATTATTATTATTATTATTATTATTATTATTATGTAATTTGGCAATTTAGAACAGTTTTTTTTTCTGGTGAAGACTAACATTGTGGTATGAGGCCTGATTAAACAAATAAAAATTATTGTTTTTCTTGTTTCATTTTGCATTTATGAAGGTTTCCTTAAATGACCAATAAATATTTAATAATGCAACTATTAATTAGGCTGTAAACACTAAACAAACCATGAATAAAGCAGCTAAAGTGCATTAAATAAAGCAAATACTTTATATAAAGCCACATATTTAGGCACTTTATCTGCATTCTCTGGTTGTATTCTTAATATTTTTCATTTCAACCATACAAACATTGTTGATAAGATGCTTGTTTTCAGCACAATGAGTGTTTCTAGATACAAACTTTGTTTTTGTGTAAGTTATTGAGTTTACAATCAGCAAACATTTACACCTAAATGAATAAAAGTACATTTTCAATTTAGAGAACCTGCTTTAATGTTTTATAACTCTTTACGAGTTGTAACTGGTTTAAAAACTCAGTATGAAAGGTGATCACTGCAGCTATAAATTTAAACTTTGAAAAAGTTCATCTTGAATGTCATCAAAGGGTTCAGTTTGAAAATGTTTACTACAGTAGTTCTCCTGATGTACGTAATTCTGAAATGCAGGTAGGCAATAAATGTAAACAAAACACTGCTCAATCCACAAAACAAACAAACAAACAAACAAACAAGTGAGAGCTTTAGTGAGTTACCCACATCAACAGTTTGTAAACTAAAATGGTGGACTCTGACATGATCTGGGAGAAGATGTTTAAGGGGAAATGTAAAAGTGAACCTGCTGCTGAACAGCAAAGTAAAAATAAATATTGAGGAAGACGACCGTCAAGAATAAACATGGGGGATGAAGCGGGAGCACCTTGAAGACAAATCTCAGCAGGTGGAGGAGTTCTGGTATGTGGGCATCTTGTTACTTAGTGGTGGGATGGATTCTCGGATCGAGGCCTCCTCAGTAATGAGGCTGTTGCTTTGGTCATTTGTTGTGAAGAATAAGTAGAGTCTAAAGACAAAGCTCTGGATTTACTGGTCTGTTTATGTTCCAACCCTCACACGTGGTCATGAGGTTTGGATCAGGACTGAAAGAACCAGATTCTGGATCCAAGCAGCTGAAATGAGCTTCCTTCATAGGATGGAGGGTGGGGTATGTGGAGGGGGGAACTCAGCCTCAAAGATAAGGTGAGGAGCTGATATATGGGGGAAGCTCTGTGTAGAGCTGCTGCTCCTCTGCATCAAAAAGAGTCAGCTGACAAGGATCATCTGCTCTAGACGCTTCCTTTTGGATGTTTTTCAGGCACGTCCTGCTGGGAAAAAGCTCCAGGGCAGATCCAGAACTATGGAGGAACTATAGATCCTCTCTGGTCTGAGAACAACTTGGGGTTCCCAGGAAGAGCTGGAGAGTTGTCCTGAAGAGAGGAAGGTCTGGGTTTGTCTCCTGACCACCTCTGTGATCCGACTTCTTCTAGACTCATAGGTTTATTGTTTCAACCTAACTTACTTTACTCAACAAATCTGAGCATAAACACTGTTAGACCTCTCCATCCCAGATGCTTTTTTCATGGGCATCACCATCGGCTGTTTTTGTATGTAAGCAGAGTACGTGGTAGTTATCAACCAAAGTTTCATATTTTTAATTTAATGACTTGTTGAAAAGGGGACAGACATTTCTGATGATGGTGTGTGCTCCATTCTTCACTTCATCCATGCTCCATGGGCTGTACTTATCCAGTGCCTCCTTTGCAACCTGGATGTTCAAAGCACTTTACAACACTTCCTGTGCCCTCATGTACCCAACCATGCACATTCAAACAGCGCTCAACGGAGTAAATCATTCTATAGAGACTAATCAGTGCTTTAGATCCCATTCATGCACTGATGGGACTCAGTGAAGGCAATGAGGGGTCAGTGTCTTGCCCAGGGACACTTCAACATGTGCCGGCTGGTGGAATTGAACCCTCAACTCTCCCATTGGAGGACGATCACTCTAACCACTGCAACCACAGCTGCCCCACATGTCCCATTTGTTCTTACAGACAAGGGCGAATGTTCAAATTGTTTTTATTCTTGATTATTCTCGAACTCCCTTTAATTCTCATTGAAAATGTCCAACTTTGAAACTTCCTACAGTTTTGAAACCGTATTAAGAACACATTAACGTATTAAGAACACATTAACCATCTATAAGATTAAATTGTGTGGATTTGGTGACCGGTCCTCATAACTGCATCAGTACCCATAATAAAATAAAATTAAAATAAAAAACTGTGGAGAGTTTTGTCTTTTTTGTCACAGTTAGGGAATTTTCGGTCAAAAATATGAACGTTTTCATTTTTATTGTGGCTGAGGACATTCTTCCCCTCTGCCTTGAGTTCAAGCAGCTCCACTGTCTTCCAAACACTCTCTTATCTCCAACTGAAGGCCTACTCACGATGTCCCTTTGATGCCCATGAACCACATATTTGTGCAGACAAAGAGTGTTGTGTGGAGAAGGGCTGGCTTCAAGGACGCCCACTGAATGTTATAAAAGTCAGCAGATAAAAGTCCGACGATCATTTCTGTGACATGCCTTATTCATCTATGTAACCTGTCCTGAAATCAACCCTTGCAAATAAAATACCAATTAAAAATCTTCTCCTGCAGCTGAGTGTGGCTCTTCTGAGTGAACAACGTTAGCTAACGAGAGGATTTCTCCAACAGGCACCTCTTTAATTGTTTGCCGTTGCCAGCAGAGCCACACCGAGCCCGGTTCTGGTGAGGGGAAACGTGAGAGCGTTTCATGCAGCCTGAGAGAGAGCGAGAAACCGTCTCCCCGTTGGAAGATATTGAATGTCCTCCTCTGCGCACACAGACTTCGTTAACGAGGAGAATGTCGGCCACCATTTGCGCGCCGCTGCGCCATCAAATATTCATCACTGTTGATTAAACAGCCGGCAGCTGCCGATCGGCCCGGTGTCACATTTGTATCCAGCGCTGTCTGCGCACACCCAGCCCTGATACATTGGACTCTGAGAAACCGCACAAAAGTTCACCATGTGCACGTAGCTCATAGATTTATGAACGTGGATGGGGGTCGGTGGAGGGAGTGGGGTGGGGGTTTCACTTGCACTTTCTGAATACAGCAGGCCTTAAGTGGACATTTATGTTTACATCCATTGACCATCAGCTAGAAAAGACGTGTATAAGTGTGTGTGTGTGTGTGTGTGTGTGGGGTGGGGGTGGGGGGTTACTGTGAGGCGCAGTAAATATTTCATGAGTTGTTAGAGGGTTAGGGTAGAGAGGGAGGACTGCCTGGTAAGGTTGGTTCAACTCATTTGCTGAACTCGTTCTTGGAAGGATGCAGGGGGAACAAATGTCCACACACGCACACATACGTGCACACGCAAATCTGCTCAAATACTTCAGCAGCAGCAACACCAGGAGTGGTTTCCTCCCTCTAATTTCGGTTGTCTTTCATTTCCAGAAATACAAACATCTGTTTTCAGCCACTGAGTGAAAAAATACAACATTTTTGTCTCAGGCTTCAGAGAATGAACCCATGTCGTAACGGGTGAGCTGGGTGGGCTCTTTGGAAGGTCTGGCCTTGGTCCGGCGATCTACTGAGGATATTTTGGGAGAACCTGGTTGAACCAGACAAGCTCCAGAGAAAAGAGGAAGTCAGAACAAAACAAACGAGACAGAAACGGGGCTCAGCTTACAGAACATCGATTGTCTTACTTCTTTCATCTTATTAGCGTCTTGTTACTCCGACTGGAATATCAACCTTCAGATCTCCTTACTGGAACATCCGAGTCATGACACAGCATTTACCTCAACCAGCTAAACACAAAACAAAGAGAGGGTTTGGCCCGTTGCTTGTTTTTTTTTTTTGTCTCCAGCTTAAATAAAAGAAGGGGCGTCAAGAAAAGTGGCAGGGTCTGTGATTTTTTTTTTTACGTTTGATGTGTTACTTGTGTTTTCTTTGTGCCATCATTCACTTCTCCTCAGTTAGTTGTCTGCTTCCTCATGCAGTTCTGCTACTTACACCTGCGCCCTGTTCACCATATTCACCATGTCTTCTCCCCATTTTCTGATGATGCCAGTGATGCCATTTTCAAGGTTTGACCGATACGGCTACAACGTGGGATGAGGTTAGACTCAAATTTTAACACAAAGGGGCAAAAAGCAAGGGGACCCTTTAGTACTTCAAAAATTATAAGCAGGTAAACAAGATTCTTTCGCTTGTGTTACTGCTCCAACAGATGTTGCTGCTGCTTTGCATCATTTCACACAACACTTTGTGTAATAATAATCCACCCAGGAGACAAACGCACACACCGAGTGCCTCCAGGATGTTAGGGACCAGTCATTTCTGACACTTTCATCAACAGCATATGTTCTGACAATAATTCTGATGTCCTGCGTGGCCTGACTTCACACCTCGCAGGTCGCGCGCCGTGGAATCAGCTCTCCTGTTCAGTACTCAAGGGATCTTGGAAGACTGACAGCTCTGACAGGTGGAGCTGCAGTCGACTTTGACAAACTACTGATTAGCCTGTCACTCTGAATGCAGGGGAAGCCAGGGACGATGTAAAATTCATTCACTCGCTCGCTGCGAGCAGCCAGACAGGTAGCTGAATGGATGCAGAGCCTCACTGAGCTGGATGGGTTGACACGGTTAATTATGCCTGAGTAATAAGCAGCGGTCGCGCTGATGTATCACAGCAGGACTTTCAGAGCCCGGGCTTTGGCTCCTTAATGGGATCAGTTTGTCCTTCAAACCAGCGAAAAACTGGTGAAAGCTGATTTTGTTTGGTGCTAAGTGCCACAATTTGTCAAAATGTTTGAAGGTCTTATTTTTAGTCTATCAAGAAAAAAAAAAAGAAAAAACCAAACAAAACAAAAAACAAGGATAGTCTATTTTCTGACCTTTTGGATGATGCCATCAGATAAATATCAAAGCTAGATGTATTCAGCACAATGATACTTATTTCTTGTGATTTTATTCTCTTGAATCCTTAAAAATTTTTTTCATTTAAATCTGCTTCAGCATACATCTAATACTACAGCCGCGAATCATATTATTATACTGCCAAATCAGTTATTGCTAGTGCTACAGTTGCTAATGCTAGTTCCACTAATGCTAATTACATGCTATTTTGATAAATTGGCTATTGTTTTGCTACTTTTAGCTTGCCGTTGGCTATTTTTAGCTAGCGTTGAACCACTTTTTGGGTTTAGCTAGCATTTCTTTAAGCTAAAGATGAAATTAATGAATTTCACCAAAACTGATGTGCAGTTATTAGTTTTTTTAGAGCCACCCACCTACTGGTAGTTTGACAAGTTGCACGTGAAGGGTCCTTCAGACATGCGGACTGACTGCAGCTCTCCCAGCTGGAAGGTGGTGGAGGTAGGTGCGTGAAACCTCTCAACATTGGTTTAAAGTCATATTTATACAAAATTAACTAAACAATTAATCTGTCACATTTGTATAAGCACTGTTTGTGCATTTTGTGAAGGTTTGTCGTGTTTGTGTCAAAATAACGACTTTTTGAATAAGGTTAGCTCTGGTTAGCATGCTAAGCTAACCCAAGCTAACCACGTAGTAATTGGTTCTTTATCTTTTTTGCCCTGAACAGATCCGTGCAAGCAGCTGTCACACACACACAGATGGAATATTGTGTGCTGTTTATTGTACCAGGTAGGCTCAAATGTATAAAAATGTGTTTTAAAAAATGTTTGTAGGCTCAATCATCCAGTCAGAGCTGGAGTGGGACTCGTTTTTGGTCCTGGAGTTTCATGCTTCAGATTGGCCCACTTTAGATCATGACAAATTATTATTAAAATCATGTAATTATAACCTTACATCAGGGGCGATTCTAGAATATGCCCTATAGGGGCGCTTAGCCCTCAGTTCTGACAATGGCTCTTGGCTTGAACAATGCGGTGGCCACTGGCATCAGCATTATTTGTAATGTGTGTGTGTGTGTGTGTGTGTGTGTGTGTGTGTGTGTGTGTGTGTGTGGGGTGGGGTGGGGTCCTCCCTCGTAACATTTTTAATAAATTAGATGCCATTCTGGTGTATTTTAAATGGGTTGTTTAACATCTAGTTTTACCTACATAAGTAAACACTCGATTCAATAACTATTTTAGTGTTAATTGCACACAAAAAAGTAGCCTGACCAACAGCTCTCCTTAGGTGAATAGAGCATGCTCCGCTTCTCTCACGCATCCTAGCCACAGTCAAAGAAACACTTTGTAGCCTAATTTAACTTTTATGAAAAATAATCACCAATATGAATAATCACTCCTTCTTACCAGTGGCCTAGCATGAAACAACATGATCATCATCCATCCAAACTGAAAGTTGGCTCCACTAGAGAGGAGCCTGATAACTGAAAGATCTTCCTCCCATTTTGCCTTTGGAAACTCTAGTAACACGAGTTAGCTTGCAGTCTGAGAGCAAAGTGCTCTGTTCAGAAAATAAGAACATTATCAAATATTTTATGTGAACGATAAGATCGCTCTGCCCGCGTGGAAATGTAACCCATTGTGAGCTATCCTTGGACAAACAAACAAACAAACAAGATACGATAGAACTTTATTGATCCTGCAGGAAATTGTTGTGCCAGAGTTTCATTACAAAGGTAGCTGTGAAGGTAGTGAAGCTCGTGGTGTTACCTGAGGCATGTAGTGAGGCATTTCTGCCTTATCAGCCAAAGAAGATAGGCAAAAACAATAATAATAAATTCTAACCTACTAATAAAATAGTTACTGTAGTAGATGTTTTGATGCCGCAAAGCAACATAGGGCAAGAAATTACAAAGAAATTCTGTATGTAAGAGTGTAAATTTTACAAAGTACATTATACAACCTATTAAAGACTTTGTACAAAAATCTGTCAATTTAGTTTTAACAAAGACTGAACTTTTGCAACCTGAAGTTTTACCAGAAGTAGCTAGTTTTTGCTACCTGTAGCTTCCAGCAAGAACTTTGCTTTGTTAGTTTTTGCCAGCATTTTATGACTTCCAGGTAATTTTTTTTACTACTTTTACATACGATTTTTCTACATTTCTTTTTTGCTGTTGGTGATTTTTTTTTTTTTTTTAGTAATTTTTGCTAGCTTTTTGTTAACTTTAGTTTTATTAGTTAGCAATCAAGTTTTAGGTTTGCTATTTTTTGCCAGAGTTTTGGTGTACAGTATTTACTTTTGGTTTTACAACAAATTTTTTTTTTGTTGCTCGTATTTTGCATTGCTACTTTTTTTTTTCTTTTACTAACATTTCACTATTTTTAATTAGGAATGTTACATTTACTTTTGTTGCTAGTAATAGCTTTTATTACTTTTAGCTTTATTAGTTAGCAGTTTGATACTTTTGGAATTTAATTACTTTTTTTTTTTTTACTACTTTTTGCTTGTGTTTAGCTATTTTTAACTCCAGATATCCTACTCCGGCTTACTCCCACAGTCTAAAAACATCCATGCATGTTCGGCTGCCTTCAGGTCCAGGCCTCCCTTGCAAAAAAGCTCTGTGATCTCAGAGGGATTTGCATGGTAAAATAAAGTTTAATGAACAAAAATGAGGAAAACTGAGCAGGAAAACAGAAGAAACCTCAAGTTATTATAAACTATTTACAAAAAGTGCCAACAAAGTAAGTTTTTAGGAATCAGAAAGCCATGACAGAACCTGTGTCCTACGTCAGTAGCTATGTTTACATGGACATAAATAATCTAATTAAACGGCCATTCGGAATAAAAAATGTGTCATGTAAACGCCCCATTCGGATTATTCTGAGCTGATTCAGCTCAATCCGAATGATTTTGTAATCCGAATGAGAGGGGTGGTTTATGCAGATTCATAATCCCAACGTGCATGTACACTCTTAATCTGATCATTTTATTCTGATGGTGGAAAACCAACATGACTGCGCATGTGCGACCTGTCAACATCACGTATTTCTGCCTGGCTAGATGCTAGTATATGTCGGGGAAGCAAAACTGGTTGGTGTGCGACGACATTTCTGCTTGAAACTTTGAAAGAGCTCAGAATAATCTGTACAGTATTACCTGTAGCTCAATCAGGGAGTGCAGTAACATTTCCACCGTCATTAAAACCTGGCGCGAGTCCATTTTGGTCGCTCAGGTTTGTTTAAGTTCACCACAGAAGTAGAACTTCATTTTCTGTGTTTTTTTAAATGAAAGTTTACCACTCTGCACATGTCAGTACTTCTATTCTGAATAAAAGCCTGCTGCATGTAAACTCTCGTCATGAACGGGTTGTACCCATGTAAACGATACATTCAGATTATTTAATCCAAACAGATTTCAATCCTATCAAAGAATTTTGCGCATATAAACATACTTTGACAAGTTTTCAGTTAACAGTATTTAAGAGTCACCTTGGTGGAGCTATAAGCTTATTTTATGGTAAACTGATCAATTATTTGTGTATTTTTCCACAAATTCACTAAGATGCTGTAACAACAACAACATCAACAACAACAACAACAAAAACGCCAACAACCTCATAGCAAAATCATATTTGCTAAGTTTTCTTAGTTCATCTCTTAAATTTAGAAGCTTTTCTTTTTTCTGAATGATCCAAAAAGCCAATGTTCAAAAACATAAACATTAAATAACAATAAAGTTCTGTAGTTTAAATGAGTTAAATTATTGGTCCATCCATTTTCTTCACCTGCTTCTCTTTTCCGAGTCACAGGAAGCTGGTGCCCATATCCAGCAGTCACTGTGCGAGAGGCGGGGGACACCTTGGACAGGTCTCCAGTCCGTCACGGAAGCAGAGACAAATGAGACAAAATGAAATTTACACTTTTTTATCTAGAGATAATTTATAGAATAGAATAGAAACAGCCTTTATTGTCCCATGGATGGGAAATTCAAGTGTAACAGCACAACAGATAAAAAGATAAAAAGATTCATACAAAAGTTCCTAAATGTTAAAAACAATATATAAAGAAACAAGATAAACAATATCAATAATATTGTTCAATATGTGTTGGAACATTGATAAGGACAGAATATTCACAGTACAGTAGGATTTAGAGTTACCAGTAGTGATGGTCAGGGTTACAGACCTTCTTGCAGTGAGGTTACACCTTTAACCACTTCACCACCATGCCCCCCATGAGTGAAATCAGCCACAAGATAATTTTAAAAGACCGTTTGGATTTTTTAAAAACAAAGTTAAAAAACATTTGCTTAATTTCGAAGCCATCAGAAATCCTTAAAGTTACTGCAGCACTTTTAACAAATGACACTTTGTCAACGTCACGTTTCCAATTTTTTAAAATATAAAAACAGTTTGATCCAAAGTTTTCAGCCCAAACGTCTGACCATCCACCAACGACAGGAGCAGAGCTGTTGTGAAAATAGCCTGAACTTCAACACTTTCACTGAACCCTCAGAGGACCAGGTTGCTGTTGATGCCTCCTAATTACTGTGATTGACTGCTTAGCAATATGTGGGTTACACCTCCTCCCCCCCTGCCCTTCTCCTACATGTAACCCTGCCTCACACAGTCAGGGTCCAGATCTCACCCACTTATTGACCACTGTGACACATTGCGAAGCAGGAGGGGAGGAAGGAGTGGGGCGGGGAGGAGGTGAGGAGATAAAGCGTAGCACTGAATAATTCAGAACGAAAACACAGAAGAGATCGATCCTGAGACCAAAACCTGATATTAACTGCGAATTCCACCGTCGTGTTGGGTGGGATGCGTGTGTGACGGACTTTATGATGTGTGTGTGTGGCGTGGATTAACTTGCTTCCGGTTTATGAGTTTTAAAACAACCATCTGCACAGAACTGGGATGTTCTGTGCGTTAGCCAGACACTTAAGAGTTGCTAAGTAATTAGCACTACACTGGATTTTATAATTGCCAATCGTGTGCCTTTATTGCTCAATTACCAGCTCTAATCAAGTGACTCAGCCAAATGTAGCAGTCTTATTATTACTCAATTAAAACAAATGCTCTCTGCGGTGGGGGAGACAGAGAACCAGAGGGAGGGGGGAGGTGGCCTCCACTACATCATCAGGTAATTAATATTTTCATTAACTCGCTCTCTGCTGAGCTGCGACCTGCCTCTGATCATTTCATTTCCCCTCCATGGCTCCGACCACCACAGCGGCTCCATAATTAGTTTGATTTACACCTGCCTCCTGCGACGAAGGAGCTCCTCTTCTGCCTCTGCTCCTACGGAGGGAGGAGCAGGACCACGCTCAGCTGAACAAGGCACAGGAGGAGCGCGGCCTGGCCTCACATCTTGAACGGGACTCAGAGGGCCCGTTGACTGAAGGCTCGCTGTGAGGTGTAGACTGAGCGCTAGCAAACAGCTAGCTGAAGTAGTGAAAGGGTTTGCAAAAAACTGAAGAGAGAATAAAAACAGACGGATAGCTAAAAGGTTACAGGTAGCCGGATAAATGCTTAAAGCTATAAGTATTTAAAAAAGGCAGATTAAAAGCTAAAAGTAGGAGAATGGTGGCAAAATAGATGTTAAATTAGCAAAACTACTGAAAATGGCGAAAAAGAGGGTAAAGCTAAACTCACAAGAAGAGTAGCTTAACCTAGCCAAAGCAAAAAGTAGCAAAACAGACGCTTAAAAAGCAAACCTGCGTTGTGACAACTTACGGTAAAGTTAAAATCATGAAAACTAACAAAAATTAGTAAAACTGCTAAAATAAGCAGAACCAAAAGTCCAAATCCAAAAGTAGCTAAATGATAACTAAGAGCAGTCAAACTGTAGCTAAAACCCAAACATAGGAGTTTTTTTCTTCTTCTTTCAGCTGCTCCCTTCTTCAGGGGTCGCCACAGCGAACTGTCACACAATGATTTTTTTAAATTATTTTTTTAACACCAGATGCCCTTCCTGATGCAACCACAGACCACCGAGCTACCACAGCCCGCTGTGTGGAGCAGAGCACTGCCATCTGTTGGGGCAAATGAAGGTGGAGGCAGGTGTGGGAATTCCACCTTTCCCACCCACATTTTGATGTTGTCAGTATGGGGAGTTTAAAAAGCCAAAACAGAAGCTACAAGCTGAAGCTAAAATCAGGAAACCAGTCACTAATATGGACAAAACTAGTTAAAAACTAAAAGTAGCTCGGTACTTACGTTGTTTGGTCGAGAAAACTAACCAATCTGATTGTGTCATGCATAAAATATTAGCTAAAGTTGCGTTCTTTTACACTGTTCTTTGAAGAGTTGGAGTTTAACCCTAAATACAGTACACAATAAAAACCACAGTTAGCAAGTTGTTAGCCTAGCCTGGAGGAAGAAGACTTTTGCCTTTTCTCCAAACTCTGTACGACTGATAAAAGACTAAATATTCATTTAGGAGGCATTTTCAGGAAAACCCTCACCAGAGTCTACTGAGGGTTTTATGTCTCGCTCTGAGTGAGTACCTGTGGATTTCCTCTGATTGCATCACTTCAAAAATAAATAAATAAATAAATAAATTCGACTTATGAAAACAGGATATTGTCCATATTTGACATTCATGTAACAGAGCACATGCCCTTTTCTTCTGCAGAAACTGTGTCAGGTTCTTGACTCCATCACAGCATTTTTATGTTCATTTCACTGCTTCCTCATTCACAAAAAACACAAATGAAAACAAACAAACAACCATATTCATAAATAGAAGTGCAGCTTGTTTTCATTGAGCTTTTTGTCGTTGAGATTCCGTTTTGTTTTAACCCAGATTTTAACCCAGGAATTTTTTAAAGTACATATTAATCTATTCACACGGTCGTTTCTTGTGGATTTTGCTCACATTGTTTGTCCTTTCAGTGAGAGCTGAAGCTCTTCAGCTCGTTGTTTTCACTGCAGCTCTACCGGCTGTGGTGGAATAATAATTAAAAAAAAAAAAAACTAACAAGTGCTTGTCAGTTCTCAGCCATCACCCTCCTGACAAGCCACTCTTGTGGACTTCTCTTATCTTGCCTCTCTCACACCTTGCAGTCATCTGAGAGAGCACAATTCATTGCATTTGTACGTGCTCGTGTGAACGTGCACGCTCATGTGCACCGCATGTGTGTGTCTACACATGTCAAAAACTCGACATGATCTTGTCTCTGGCGAAGGCCTTGGATCACCCGGTCCTGCTCACTCCAGACCTGACAGTGCAGCTGAACTAATCAATACCTCTCTGCAGTCAAAGGTGGGTTCTGCCATGAGGCCGCGGGGGTGCACTAATTGATGGAAACTCACCGCCGGCTAGCTCCATGCCCTGCGGCGCTGGAAGACGGGAAGCGAGGGCCTTCCAGTGAAATGGAAGGAAAAATGGAGGACAGAAAGGCCGAGATCACAGTCAGGAGGGAGAGAGATGTTTAGTTTTTCTCATTTTTCTGTTTGTACAGTATGTTTAGCTTAGTGAAGGTCGACATGCATGAGACTGTGTGTTG
>JARVLU010000599.1:9337722-9359635 GCA_031762415.1 Simpsonichthys santanae | reverse complement strand
GTGGTCAGATGAGACCAAAATAGAACTTTTTGGTCTTAATTCCACTCGCCGTGTTTGGAGGACGAAGAATGATGAGTGCCATCCCAAAAACACCATCCCTACTGTGAAGCATGGGGGTGGAAGCATCATGCTTTGGGTGTGTTTTTCTACACATGGGACAGGACGACTGCACTGGAGAGGATTACCGGGGCCATGTATTGCGAGATTTTGGGGAACAACCTCCTTCCCTCAGTTAGAGAGTTGAAGATGGGTCGTGGCTGGGTCTTCCAACATGACAACGACCTGAAGCACACAGCCAGGACAACCAAGGAGTGGCTCTGTAAGAAGCATATCAAGTTTCTGGAGTGGCCTAGCCAGTCTACAGACCTAAACACTATAGAAAATCTTTAGAGGGAGCTCAAACTCCGTGTTTCTCAGTGACAGCCCAGAAACCTGGCTGATCCAGACACCTGGCTGATCTAGAGAAGATCTGTGTGGAGGAATGGACCAAAATCCTGCTGCAGTGTGTGGAAAAAAAAAGTGGTGAAAAACTACAGGAATTGTTTGGCCTCTGTGATTGCAAAGGCTACTGTACCAAATATTAACATTGATTTTTCACAGGTGTTCAGATACTTATTTGCAGCAGTAACACACAAATAAATTATTTAAAAAATCATAGAATGTGATTACCGGATTTTTAATTTAGATTATGTTTCTCACAGTGGACATGCACCCAAGTGAAAATTTCAGACCCCTCCATGATTTCTAAGGGGGAGAACTTGCAAAGTCGCAGGGTGTTCAAATACTGTACTTGTTTTCCTCACTGTATATGAAGAGGTCTTAAACTCTTCCCACACTCTTGCAATATTCTAAACAATGTTTCTAAACCCTGAACATTTTAAAATAGCACAGCATATCATGAACTCTGCTCTCTGCCTGCTGCCAGCGCTCTCGGCCACTTCTCTGCTGCAGAGCGAAGATCGACAGAGGAGGAAGGAGAAGGGAGGAGGAGCTGCAGGAGGAAGCTTCTCCTGCAGCTGTGGGCTGCACGCAGGTGCTAAATAAAAATAATTTGTTTAAAAAAAAAAATTCCATGCCGATCGTGCAGCTCATCCATCAACCAGCCTGTGCCATGTCCAATCTTACTTTGAAAAACCACGATAGAGCGAGTCCGCGAAAAATGATCCGTGAAGAAGCGAGAGACTACTGTATACTGTTTTTATCTCTTACATTGCTTCAAATATATGCAAGAATTTCACAAGGATAGATGAAGCTTATTTTCCTTGGTTACTCATGACCCAGGAGAAATTTGATAGTCAACCCATTTCCATTTCGGCGGGGAGTCAGATTCAGATAAACTTGATTGTCGACTTTCTTCAGGCAGACATATTTTTTTCTTCAGTAGCTAGTTTGTGCTAGCTAGCTGATGCTAACGGTAGAAAAACCTAGCCCAGTATGCTGGGTCAAAGTGATAACCTGCAGAATTTAAAGCACCCAGGGTTGGCTTTGTCCAAAGAACCAGCACTGGACTACAAACTGGGTTGTTTGTATTATTCTCACTGGCATCATCTTCATTTCTTGAAATAAATAAAACAATGATGAAAACAGCAACATATTTTTCAGCATGCATGTTGGGCCCTGTAATGGGCCCAGGACCACGGGGCTTGTTGCAGGTGCTGCTAAGTGATCGGTGTTCAGACTACAGGCCTGAGCCTCCTTCAGCTGCACCAACCAGCTCTGCTCAGAGCGCTCCACTTCCTGTGTCTTCCCAACTTTATCCAAGCAGAACAAAGTTCCTGATGGAGAACTGAACCCCCCCGCAGCTCCCTGCTCTCTGTTGGTTAAATAAGCCATTTCACCTCCTTTTCATCCTCCTCGCTCGGTTCACGCGACTTGTCATCTCATTACGCCGAGATGTCGGGCGGTGCAGCTTCGCTCACATGGAGCTCTGAAGCTTCACCTCGCTCTGCAGATTCTAACTGCTTCACACTGGAGCGAGTTACGACTGACTTCCTGTAATGATCTGAGCGCTGAGTCAGCATTCACAGACTGTTTTCTTGTTTATCGTTTGTTCTGGATGAGTTTTACGTTCTTTTATTTCCCAGTTTTTATCAATCATGCATTAAAACATTCTGCTCAATAGCTTATGTTGCAATATCACTTTTAGTTTTTGGACCTTCTTTACTTTTCGAAGGATTTAACTATTTTATAAAAAAAAAATATTTGTACAAATGTGTTCTCTTCATTTTCTTCAATATCCTTGTCTGAAAACTTCAACATAAACGCTCTATTTTTGTCTTCTAATTGTCTTTTTTGCTCATTTTATTTTTTACCGTTTCATGTTGGATGTTGTTCCTGACGCAGTCTGGACCCGAACCTGCAACCTCAGGATTACAAGATGAGATGTTTTTTATTGAGTTTATCTTTTGGCTTCAGTTTTGCTAATTTTAGTTGTAGTTATGTTTTATTTATTTTAGCTCTTAACTTTGCAATTTTTATTTCCTAGCTACTATTTAGCTAATTTTAGCTTCAAGATATTGTTTGGCTAATTTTAGCTTTTAGTTAGTTTTTTAATTTTATTTTAATTTTAGTTTTAGCTACTGTTTTGCTAATTTTTAACTTTTAGGAATTTTTGTCATTTCAGCTCTTAACTACAATTTTTATTATAATTTTTTTGTTTACTGTTGTGCTCATTTTAGCTTTCAGATACTGTTTTGCTAACATTATTTGCTAGATATGGTTTAGTTGAGTTTAGTTTTTAGCTATGGTTTTGGCCATTTTAGCATCTCCAGTTTTCTCAATTTTGGTATTTAGCTGCTGTTTTTCTAATTTAAGCTTCAGCAGTTCAGTTCATTTTAATATCACATTTCAGCATTTGTTGAAGACCCTTTGTTCATTTAAATGTCTGGTTAGTATTAAAATCAGTCTATAATTTAAGTGCATCTTTTTATCAAATAATATTTTGTCTCTTTTCGTTATAGACTAGTTTGTGTGTAAAAAGTGAAACTGATGATTTTCTACAGATCACTTGTTCTGTTTAAACAACCACCCAGAAACTTCTAAAGAAACATTTCAATACGGAACGAGACAAAAAGTGATCTGTAGTATTTGTGAGAGACAGTTGTGTAAGCAGCCGATGAATGTTCAGATAAACCTGAGCTTGTTTTTGTGGTGTTTGGCATTGATGATGTCATTTT
Source organism: Simpsonichthys santanae (assembly GCA_031762415.1). NCBI lineage: Eukaryota > Metazoa > Chordata > Actinopteri > Cyprinodontiformes > Rivulidae > Simpsonichthys > Simpsonichthys santanae. Next base: position 9,356,459 of record JARVLU010000599.1, on the reverse strand, counting down.
GAGATGGAGGACCTCTGATGCAGGTGAACTGTGGGGGATCATCTGGGCCGGCCGGCCGGCTGTGATTTGCAGCAGCAGGATGGTGTCATTTCCCCGCTGAAAAAAAAAAGAAGCCCAAAACATATTCTGCTCAAATTGATTGTGTCGCCTCATCGCTTCTGAGGCCAACAGGGCAGAGGAACGGTCATAATTGAGATGAGTGTTAGCGAAACCTTAAATATACGGCAGCTGATATATCATTACCCATAGACTTGACCCCACCTGACCTGCTCCCATGTGGGGGGCTCGGGCCGGCGTCAGGCAGACCGAGGGGCCCGCCGCAGCTCAAACGGCTAAATCAACAGCGTCTCGCCTCGTGTCGGAGTGTTTTGCTTGAACGGTTTCATGAAAAACTAATCATCTGCTCATCATGGAGATCAAACACACGCCGGGCGCCGCCATTAGGAAAAGCAATCTGACGGAGCTGAAAGAGGCAGCGGCCCGGATTGAATCATTTCAGGATTAAAAATGGCTCCTCCTCCTCCTCATCATCATCATCACTCTCAGCCAAAGCAGTCCATTTGGCTCCTTGTGTCCCTTTGCATGTGTTCGTCTGTTAGCAAAATATTGAACAAACTAATGGACAGATTATCATGAAATGCTTGTAAAGTGTCTGAATGTTTTTGAGTCATTCTCGCTGTTCAGATCCATCTTTCAAAAGTTTTTCAGCTCATAACTCGTTCCTCGTTCAACAATTCATGTCTCAAAACATTCGGCTCGTTCAGGACATTCCTGCTGGGACTTTTGGTTTTTGTGCAGTTTTTAATTCTAGAAGTGTTTAACTTTGTCGGCCATGGTTTTCTCTTCGAAAATAAACGAAGCTCTCCTCACATCCTTCAAATTCTTTCAGCTGTTTGAAACCATTTACTGCTCATTTCAGCTGGTTTGTGCTAGTTTCAGCTTCCTTTAGCTCCTTTTACCTTCTTTCTGTTGATTTTTCTTTCCTTTTTCCAGCTTTTTTCTGACTCCTTTCAGCTTATTTCTTCCAATTTCAGCTTTTTTGTTTTTCTTTCTGCCTTTTAAGCTCCTTTTAGCCTCTTTCAGCTAATTTACACTTCTTTGGGCTAATTTAAGCTTTTAGTCTACTTTTCAGCAGATTTCAACTTATATGTGCTCTTTTCAGTTTCTTTCTGCTTATTTATATATATTTTGTGTTTAGCTTTTTTGTGCTAATTTCAGCATTTTGTGTTTTTTTCAGCTGATTTTTAAATTCAGTCTTTTTACACTGCTTTCAGATGTTTTTTGTTGTTGCTAATTTCAGCACATTTCTGTTGCTTTTAGCTTCTTTCTGCTACTTTCAGCTTATTTCACCTACTTTATTTTGATAATTATAGCTCTTTTGTGCTTCTTCATGCTTTTTATACTTTTCAGATAAGATAAGATAGAACTTTATTGATCCTGCAGGTGTATTTCAAGTAAGCTTTAGCTTGTTCAGCTGCTTTCAGAATAACCGTTCTGCATTCACACTACATTTTCACTGGAAATGACATTTCTCTTTTTATTAGTGTGACATCTACCTTCTAACTTCAGAAATTTGTTTGATTTCCTCATATTTCATACATAAAACAAACAGAATTATTTTAAAAGCTTCAGAAAATTATTTCAATGAGAACAATGTTTTCTCCAGGACAACTTTTATAATTTTTTATGCATGAATACGACTTTTCATCTTTAGTTTAATTTTTCTTCTTCAAATGAAGAGCAAATAACAAATTTATCAATTTCCATTTCTGAAGCAAACAAAAACGAGGCAAAGGTCAAAACAATCTGCTTGAAGGAAAGAAAACAGAAGAGAAATAAAGTTTTCCAAAGCAAGTGGAGAAAAGTGGACTTGTTTCGAGGAAAGCATTTAAAGTTGTCAAACCTCCCGGGAGGTCAGAGGAAAAAAAGATGATTTATTATGAACGAAACTTAAAACAATTACGTTCCGAAGCCCCGGACTTACTTAAGCAAATAAAGTGAAAATAAAGAACAGCTATGTAATGTTTGATACACCCGCTGAACGTAATAACATTTTGTCGTTTCCACAAAGTGGACTGGAATGAAATTAGAGGTCCCTGCAGCCCGTAATGAAATGTGGCGCCGCCCGACTCTAATGTAGTTTGTCATCATGTGGAGATATTAATGCTCCTCTCTGTGATTCCCCTCAATGATGCACAAACATCACACCGCCCCGGACCAAGAGCGACTGCTGCACTTTAACATTTGATGAGATAAAACGTGATACGAACGGCTCAAATTCAATCAGACTTATGCATGAACTTTTTAAAGTTGAAGTTTAAGATGTAACTTAAACTCAACATCAACATGTGAACCTGGTTTTACGCTTATTAGTCTTGTCACGATAAACAATACATAAATTAATCACTTGATAAATTAAACTTATCAACCTCATTTTCATTTATATTCTTTATCGTTTCTTCGTGTCTCTCTCTTTCTACTGAAGACACTGGATGACAAAAGGTTCAACTCTGATGTTCTTCACCAACCCCTCCCTTTATCTTTGAAATCAGTTTTAACCATCCAAAATCACATTTTTGGATTGTTAAAAGCAGCTAAGCTGAGAAGCTAAGCTACATGCTAAGCTAACAGGCCAACCTCGGGGAAAAAAAAAACAGACTTTGGAAGCTCCAAATTTCACTGTTGAAACCTGTGCCTTCGAGTAAAAAGTTCTTTTTCTCTGCAAAAAGAAGCTGAGAACTTGTTTACTGATTTTTTTATTAAAAGCTTTGTGTGACAAGTGCTATGCTAAAGAGCTCAAACCACACCGAGTGTCTGCCATTTTCAGAACCGTAAACACGCTGCTCGCTCCCACACTATCCATCCTTCAGATCAAAGAATATTATCGTTTATCGCAATACTTTCTGAGACAATCACCCAGCAAATTTGTTATCGCAACAGGCCTAACATTTAAACCATCTCATGATTTTCACTTGACATCAACTTTAAACAATCAGAGTTAAAAATATACATTTCCCTAAAAAGTTTAGATTGAAGTCTTGTAAAAAAAAAAAACGATATAAGAAATATCTAAATGTTATCCATAAATATCAATAAAACAACAATAGTAAAAATGCTATGTTAAAGTGTACGGAACAAGACTTAACAAGTGTGCAGCGTACGACACATTTTACCGTCGTCTACAAATATAGGAATGGCCCGGAAAAGCAAAGACCTTATATAACATTTGACCTTGATTCTTTACCTTGACCTTGAATCTCTGGTGATGAGAACTGTATGTAATGCTTGGTCTGGTGATGGTGCATATGTTTATAATGATGTGTATGCAGTTTCGTTAAACTGTCTTGAGTGGATCAGAAGTTATGGGTGGTACAAAAGAACGTTTATGGAAGTACAGACGGACAGAGGCTGTACTACAATGTGTCCACATTTCAAGGGGCATATAAAATGAAACAACTGGCTGGAACTACTGAAAGGAGTTTTAACACAATATTCCTTAAAGGGAGGCATATTGGTTACGGTTTTATGTAGACTGAACCCAGGAATGCAGCCTCGCACAAAGAGCAAGCTCCCCCACTCCCAGATCAGACTCTGGAAAGAACCAAGAGACTCGTGGAGGCACAAGAAAGCCAAACGAATAATGGATAAACACACAATGCTCCACTGAAAAAGGAGTGGGAACTGAAGAAGTTAAAGGATTGGGGCTGATGAGTGGAGTGGCTGCAGCTGTGACAGGTGGAGGTGGCAGGATGTCTGGAAAAGTACTGAGGAAAAGAGGCTGGTGGCACAGAGGAACACACAAGGACTCCACACAAGAATCACAAAACATAAAATAACAACCAAATGGGACTAAAAACACAAAACTACAAAAAAAAAGAGATCCTGAAAATAGCGTCCACAGACAAGAGTTTTAGACTAAGACGTATTCATGTGACAAAATGAACAAATCGAAAATAGTTTTGCACAAACTCATGAACTGTTTTGTTGCCAATTGTTGTTCCAATATCTAAAAAACAGACTGAGTTCTAGCTGTTTTTGTGTTTTGTAAAATCAGTTGTCTCTAGCATCCACCTTGAATTAGCTCAGATTAACGAGATGTCGAGTTAAAGTTTCATTAAAATCTGTCCTGTAGTTCATGTGCCATGATGGCAGGAGGACAAGACCCAGGAATGACAGACTCAAATGATAAAACATTTTTTATTTAAAAACTTTTAAGAGTCAGAGGAGATACGAGGAGATGTACAGGGAACACGAAGGAGGTTATGGAAACCAACAATGTGAGCTGCGTGCTAACTGGGAACAGGTGGGAGTGGGAGTGGCAGGCAGCGTGAAGCAGGAATTGATGGAGAAGTGATGACACAGAGGAAAAGACAAGCGACAAAACTAAAAAGGCACAAAACGTTACAGAACAACAAAACACACAAGCAGAACATAATAAAAGACAAGCTAAATGTAACAAAAGAGCAGCTAAAAGCTAAAAGAAGCAAATTTCTGGATATAATCTAAAAGCAGCAAACTTCTTTTTCTTCTTCCAGCTGCTCCCTTCTTCATGGGTCACCAGAGCGAACTAACTTGCACAAAGACTTTGTAATTGTTTTTACACCGAATGCCCTTCCCGACGCAAGCACAGACCACCGAGCTACCACAGCCCTCTGTGTGGAGCAGAGAGCTGCTATCTAGGGTGTCCAAAAGAGAAGATGGTGGGGGTGAAGAGCCTTGTTCAAGGACCCACTGTGAGGCAAACGAGGGTGGAAGAAGGTGTGGGGGCTTCACCTTTCCCACACACATTTTGATGTTATCTGTCTGGGGAATTTAACCGGCAACCTTCTGATCACAGGCTCTAACCTCTAGCCTATCTACCCTTCTCTAATCTCTGCGCCACCACTCCCCCTCACAAAATACTAGCTAGCAGCAAAAAGTAAGATCAAAGTTTAAAGGTAGCCCAAAATTAGCTACAAGTAACTAAAGGTCAACTAAAAAGTAAAGTCATTAAACTAATCAAAAGTTAAGAGTAGCAAAATGCTAGCAAAACATGTCTAAAGGCCATCCATAATGGTAGAGCAAAAAATTGTGAAAAGCAAGCTAAAAGCAGCAGCGGTTAGTTAAAGGTTGAAGTGGCTAAAATTTAAAGTAGAAACAGATTAAAAGTTAAAGGAGTGAAACTGTCACTAGAAGCTAAAATGATCAAAAGGCCTCTATGAAACTAAAACTTTACAAAATGCTGCCTAAAACCTAAAAGTAATAAAAAGATAGCTAAAACTACAAGTAGCTGATTGCTAGCCAGAGTCTAAAAATAACAAAACGGTAGCTGAAAGCTCAAAGTAGCAAAATGGTAGCTAAAAGTAGCATTAAAAAATAAGACACAGAGCCAGTAAAGCAGATTTTGAAGAGAATAATGCCTTTAAAGGAGCAAAACAAATCTCATGTCTATGAGGAAAATGTTTGTAAATAATTTAAATATTTTGAAAAGTAGAAAAGTTACCAAAACCTAAAGTCAGCGCACTCATCTCTTGATTGAGCTGAAAGTTTTAATGTATGAAATGTCTATAACACAACAAAGTATGCAATAAGCTGACAGATTGGAAAGATGTACAAAAAATATTACAAACAAGAGTCTTCTACGTTCTCAGGATGCAGTTGACAGAAACGGCCTCCTCACTGGAGACGTTCTTCAGATGGACTCTTGGACGTCCCACTGGGACCAAACACAATAATATACAGTCGTTCCCACAATAGAGAACATGAATACAAATCCCCCAAAGCTGCAGTATCAGTCGTGCATCTTCTGGGTTACCCCTCATTACAAACATCAGTCCTCGGGGCAGAAACGTGCAGACCCGCATTTGCACCTCGCTGTTTTACATGAAGTGGTCTTCTGGTGGCAGAAGGTTCATTTGTGGTTTCTGTGAGGCACAAATAAAGCTCAGTGTGTCTAATTGTACCGTCACCCCCAAAAGCCAGGTTACGAGGAGAAAGCCGGGTCGTTATTTTGCGCTGAGGAGGCGTTGGCTAATCTGCGAATAATGTTGAGGGTGAGGGAGGGGTGCTTGGATTTTGTTGTCTGGCAGCTCATCTATATTTTATGTTGCCACTCAGACAAATGAAACAGGAGCTACCCGGAACAAAGGGGTGGGGGGACCCTGTGACACTTCAAAGGGAGGTCCTATGGGTGGTTTCTTATTGAAGCTAGGTCTGTACCGACCCAGACCTACATACCGACTTCCCCCCTCTCCTCACAACCCATGCTGGGAAGCTGCTGGGCCTCATTAACCCTTAAACAGGCTTGTGAGGAGTTCTAGATACTAATTACTGTACTCCACCGACACACTTCAAGAAACGCTGCGGTTCTGACACACAAACCAAACAACACCCGTCACCAGTCGATAGTTCCGTTAGGTTGATGGGAGATGCTCCGAAGTCTCTGAATGAAAAGCCAGAGCGCTATTTTGTTTCTGTTAACATATTCAGAAACGTGCTACGCCTCCTTTATATGCCCCAACGTTGCTGTCGCACAATGGTCGTTTTTCACGATTCCTGACAGTGATAATGAGGAGAACAGAAAGATGAAAGGAAGAGGAAAGTTAAGGGACACTGGGAAGGAGACAGAGAGGCTTGAATCAAAGGAGGGTCTAATTGAGGTAACACAGGCAGCCAAATCCTCTGCTTCATTTGCATAAAGGAGTGCAGCTTCGTTTGGCCATCTCTAACGGCGCTAATGTCTTAACAAATTAATTCTGCTAATTAGGCACGCCCATGGTGCTCACCAGCAGATTAAACAAACAGACGCTTTGTATCCCTGGGTGGGTTTAGAGGTGCATTTCTGTGGGCAGGATCATCATGTTGCCTTTGTGGCGCCAAGTTCAGCTCTGAAGACCATCTAACAGTCAGGAACTCTCATACATCATAAGCAGCTAAAATTATAATAACATGAGAGAAATTACATTTTCTGTGTGAACGCTGAAAATGAAGGATTGGGTTGAACTTTGCTGGAGAGGCTAAAACTGAGTAATTAATAAAAGTAGCAAAAAGTTAGGTAAACCTAGCAAACAGCTACTACAAGTAGCAAATGACTAGCTAAAAGTAACACAACAGTTTAGCTAAATTCTAAAAGTGGCTTACGAAGCCAAAAATTATAGTTTTCCATCAGTATACTGAAGTAGATTTCATGAACAATATTTTAACGGAACTAAAGAGGTCTTAATGGTTTTCTTTGTGGAAAAATATGCATTCTTCCTTCAGAATGTGAGCCAAACCCCTCCCGACATATTTCTAGAAGTCGTCTCTGATGTGTTTCCTGTGAGGTTAAACTCCTCCCACCTTCACAGGTTGCAGCTCCAGCCCCGCCTCCCCTCCCACCTCCTGATGGAGCAGTGTGTGTGACAGCTGCTGCCCTCTTGTTGAAATGAATAGATTATGAGCAGTAATTAGGTACACAGTGAAATCAATGCGCTCTGGAGCGAGACCTGAGGCTGGGGGCGCAGGGTGGGAGGGGATTGTTTTGGGGGAGCGGCTGAGGAAAAGAGGAAAGGAGTTGCAGAGGGACTCAGGAAGAGGCCATAAGGGAGCGGAGGAGGGTGGGGAAGGGGCTTCAAATTACTGCCTGTTGAAGGGTTGTCAGATTTATCTGAGCCTGGGTTTACTTTTATCGTTTTGACCACCTCGTCGTCACCAGTCTCCAACACTTCGGTCCGCTTGTCCCAACTCCTTTCGACTATGACCAGACATGTTTACAGACCCAGTGGAACTCCCAAACACAAACATCTCTGCTTGCAATTTTTTTAAATCACAAATGATGCTTGGTCCTCAAAATTACACATGTTCCTCTTGACGTGTTGCTCTCCCGCCCTGCGGTGTGCCCGTAGCCACCTCCTGCTTATTTTTGTCAGTCAGGGCTGCAACACTCGCAGTGTTGTCTTTGCTCTCTCTGTGCCTGCCACGATGTCGGGTAGGGGTGGGGGGTGGGGGGGCATGGAAGAGAACTGACAGAAACTCTTATCGTTGTTTCATTGACGCGGTTTGTATTTCACCAGACGATGCTTCTAGCCGTGGTGTTGGGTAGGAAGAGTGCCTCTGTTGTGCTGCTGCTGATGAGACCGGGATGATGGTGTAGGATGGTTTTACACCCCCTTACCCGCCCCCCCCACCCCCAGCTCTGAAAATGCCCTCCAGTGATGCATCCTGTGGCAGAGTGCTGCCTGACCCGCCTGTGATCTCCTTCATAATTAACATAAGCTTGTTAGTCAGGGTTGGGTGGCAGCACTGCAGTTCACACACTCACTTACACACTCATCTACACATGCACACACAAAGATCTGCTTGAGAGGAATAACTGAGTTATATAACACCTAAGCTAAAAGAATCACAGCAATGGAGGGTGAAATTTACAGGAAAATCAATGCGTTTCTGTCACTTTTTAACTCCCTTACGTTTTCATTTTGCTGTAGTTCAAATAACACTCATCAGCTCCAGCGCCTTGGGTAAATCCGATCAAATTTACTCTGAAAATGACTCTGGAGCACTTTAATAGGGTCATGAATATGAAGTGCTGAATGGGCATGTGTCATATTTGTCCAATTTATCCCAACCTCATTTGGACGTAATGAAGACACGCACCTACTTCTGATTAGGGCTCTTGACCTCCTGCTGAAAGGATAAATAGAATCTCCTTAACCTATCAGGATGGAAATCGGTCTCCGTGTGCATGAGTGTGTGCACCAGTTTATTCTCCATTTAAACACAAGTGTTTAAACACTCATTACTCCATTATCAACTTACAGTACCTGTGAGGTTAGAAGCCTCGCTAAAGCACGGCTTCAATGAAATAATCTTTGTTAAAAATACGTACAAAAAAAATCAGAGTACATGTGGGACAGTTAGAGGAAAAGAAGATTAAATCCCTGCTTGGGTTAAGAAATGACCAAGTTGGATCAGTTTTGGTCAAATCTTTAAAACAACTATTCAAACTTAATGTGACATGAAATGTTTTGCTGTGTTGAATGAATTTCACTGCTGCACATTTTAGCTCAGTATCGATAATTTGGCTGAGCTGTAGCCATTTTATTGTTTGCTACGTTTGCTTAGCTTTGGTGGCCATGCTGAATGAGATTGACTTCTGCAGAAGGTAGAGGGACACATCCAGCAATGTCCAGTCAGGTCATCTGGACGGTTTTTTTTTTGTGCTGAGACATTTCACTAAAACGTTTTGCTTTTTGTAAAAAAGAAAAAAAGAAACCGGCATCCAGATGATGTGACTGAACATTGTTGGATTTTATACCTGGATTATTGCGCATGGACTTTGGTGTTTTGAACAAGTTTGAGATGACTGTCAATGAGGGAGAGGGCGGGATCCGGAGGAGAGGGCGTGCCCCAGAGGCCATCTTAGCACCAACATAACTGCTGTTGGGGGAGAATCAGTTTTGTTTGGTGTTTCCTCAGACTGATGAAGCCCTCCGGATGAAGGGCAAAACGTCTCGGCACCAAAAAAGAAACCGGCGTCCAGATGACCTGATGGATTTTATACCTGGATTATTGATTATGGATTATTCATCATTCTTTGTTTGTAGCCAGGTCTCTCTTGTAAATGAGTCCTCGAGGCTCAATGGGATTAACCTGCCTAAATAAAGGTTGAATGAAAACTGAGCATGGACTTGGGTGTAGAGGGACACGCCTGATGTTCTTGTAATGTTTTGAACCTTTAATATTTCTTTTTTTGCACCAACAAAGCAGAAAAGATGTGAAATTCTTTGACTTGTTCTTTGTTTGATTGAACAAACAGTCAGTTCACCTTTTAGAAAAGAAGCAGCAACAGAGTCATAAAGTGCTTTGCTTTTGGGGAAACATTAACATCCTCCTCTCTTGTTTCTTCCCTCTGTTTTTCTTCTTTGCCCTCGTTTATTTCCCCTCTGTCACTTTTGCTCACACTATTATCTTCCTGTCTTCTTTTCTCTGTTTCTTTCGTGATTCATCCTCCCCTCTCTGTCTCGGAGTTCTGCTCGCACACAAACACGTGTGAGCAGTCGATTCCTCTTTTGAATAACACCTCTTCTATTAGTTCGGGTCTTTTCTCTCTGCCTGCGTTAAACAGAGAGGGGAGATGGGATTCTAAAGAGCTGCCAGGGGCTCAGTTTGCACAGCGCTTTGATGTCATTCACATGCTGCCAGAGCAAAAAAATCATGCACACACACCGACTACACACCCCCTTTGCACAACCCGACAGCTGGCACACACACAAACCACCCTCATTCACACACATACAAACATGCATGTAGTTCTATGAGGTCATGGCTGCAGAAACTCACCTTTTCTCTTGTTGTCTGTTAGCAAAATATCCCCTGAACTGCTGTAAGGATCTTAATGAAACTGATGAGCTGTTGGAGTCACCTCAGTTTCAGATGGCCGCCAAAGCTAACTGGCATTAGCCAACACAGACATGGCACTTTTACACAGGCTGAGCTAACACTTGTGTGGTAGTAGCCGAGGGTCATTCATACATTCCCTGAGCCCTATTGATTTTACAATATCACACGAGAGAGAGCCAATCCCAGTTCTGACAAAGTTGGGACATTGTGTAAAATGGAGATTCAAACAGAATGCAATGCTTTGCACGCCTCATAAACCCACAGTTTATTTTCAGTGAACCAAATTAGATCACAAATGCTAGAAATTACACAAATTTTAAGAAAAAATAAGGCAAATTTGAATTTTTTTTTAGCAGCAACACCTCTAAAAGAAAAGTCTGGTTATGGCAACAAAAAGCTGTAAAAGTAAGTGGTACAAATAAGAAACAGCTGGAGGAGCTTTTTGCAACTAATGAGGTTAATTGACATGATGCTCATGGTGAAATTGCATCATCCACATGTAAATGTAATCCAGGGTGAGCTCACCTCCTACATACAAGCAAGATAGCTGTTCTGGTGGAGGTAGTGAAGCTCAAGGTGCTATGAGGCATTTGGTGAGGTATTTTTATTTTTTGCCTTACAGTAATATTCATCCATACATCCATTATCTTTTACTTGCTTCTTCATTTTTGGGTCGTGAGTGTCCCATGTCCAGCTGTCACTGTGCGAGGGGTACACCCTGGACAGGTCTCATGTCCATGGACACATGGAGACAAACAAGACAAACAACATTCACTCTCTCACTCACACCTAGGGACAATTTAGAGTTACCAATCAGTCTAACGTGCATGGTTTTGGTCTGTGGGAGAAAACCAGAGTACCCAGAGAAAACCCACTCCTGCATGGAGAGAACATGCAAACTCCAGCCAGAAAGGCCCCCGGATCGGGATTTGAACCAGAGTAACCTGCTCGCTGAGAGGCAGCAGCTTTACCAGTTGTGTCACCGTGCTGTCCAGTGAAATTCAGTTTGTGTTTAAGAGGGTAAATTCTACATTACACAACCTATTACACACTTTGTGCAAACTCGATTTAGTTTTAACTGATCATAACAAACTAAGACTAAACTTTTGCAACCAGAAGTAACATGTATCAACATGTAAAACACAAAACAAAGCACAACTAGCTTTAAACATTAACCTTTGATTTAACCATTAAGCATAAAATGTAAAATGGAACTATGACAAAAATGGTAGATTTACTTGCAGTTACCTTTCTACAGACAGATACCATACCATACATACCATTTTATTTATAGAGCACTTAAAACTGCAACAAGGACAACCAAAGTGCTGTACAAACAGACAAAAATACAGGCAACACATAAGCAACATACACATTGAAGTAAAATCAGAATGTGATAGTTCCTGTCGATCACTGTTGTATTCAGCTGCTCATGGGGTCGGCCACTGGCCTTTATCCATGTTCTACATTTTCCCAAACAGTTTTGGTTTTGGAAATGTAATAAACTGTACTCCACCCTCTAAACACTCAGGGTGATGCATGTCTGAATTGAATACAGTATTTTCCACTGACAACTAGAGTTGCAATTTCTGACCCAAGCCCAAGTTGATCCGACCTGAAATTCGTCCAGGTCGGGCCAAAATTATGTGCTCGATGGGCGGGCCAGGTTGGGCTTTAACGCTAAAAGTGTTACATAATACCCTACTTGGGATTCAAGGCTACACATTGAATCACAACAAATGGGATCCAAAAATCACAAAAATAAATTTGGTGGTGTCCACAGTGACACCCAGGACACCATTAGGGATTCCATCTTAAAGAACAGAGAGGTTTGGTATCCAGTCATGTCGCTGTGACCACCGAAGAAGAATCTAATTGTAATCCAAAGAGAGTGCTTTGTCTTTGATAATGTTCTAACACATAAAAGTCAGTGCCGTCCTTTGTATTATTACTTCATACATTTACTTAACATTCAATATTTAATTTTCCTTTGGGATTAATAAAGTATTTTGAATAGAATTGAATTGAATACTAAAGAGGAATGGGACAATCCAGTCTGGTATCAGGACACAGTTCAGAATTCTGCCTCTCTGATGCTATGGGGGTGAATTAGTCTCTAATATGAGCCGCTTACATATTTATACAGTAGTCCCTTGCTACTTTGCGGCTTGACTTTCGCTGGCTTGCTCTATTGCGGTTTGTGGATGTACAGTTGTAATATAAAAAAAAAAGTGCTGCCAATTTGTAGTTTTCTTTCATTAAGCCTGCACTGTTTCACTAGTGTAAAGAACTACGTTACCCAGAAGCCATCAGTTCACTTCCCAGAAGCCAACACTGCTTCCAACCACTGTTTTCTGCAAATAGAGGGAAAGTTTTGCAACGCAAAGTCAGAAGTTCTGTAAAGATAAGTCACAGAACTGGCAGGAAAGTCGCAAATAAATCTGAAGCTGAACTCGTCCTTCAAGTTGTATCTTCACCGCGAGTTGCTGGGGTGCAGTTGATCTGGACTCAGTGTGACCTGGATTCTGGGAGCTGCAAGTGCCAGATGGCTGCAGGGTTCAGCCTGGTTCTGGTCATGCGGTGCTGGTTCAGATAGTGGACTAGATCCTTGGCAGCCTTCAGGCATCAGGGATGGGCTTCAGTCATGCTGCACCAAAACTTTTTTCATCTATTGGGTCAAACTGGAATTGAGCCGCTCCTGTTCTGCAGAGACTTGTAAGTAAAATTTAGTAGCTACTTATAAGTATGTTGTTAAAATTAGTAGTTTTAAGAGCTTAGAACATTGCAAAAGTGTGGGAAGGGTTTATAAAGCCTTAATATATATTGTATATAAATTTTAAAATAAACTACTACTACTTGTGTACATAATTTCATTGTATTGTAATGACAATAAAGTTTACTGTACTTGAACTTGGACTACTGTATCCCTACTTCACGTTTTTTCACTTATCGCACGGGGTAGGGGGCGTGGTCCCTAAACCCCGCGATAAATGAGGGACTACCGCATTTACATTTTTGAACATCTGCTCCCATTCTGCAAAAGATTCAGTAGTTTAGAGGCATGAGTGTTGAATAGCTACTTTGTAGAATCATCATTCAGGCCAGAATGGGACAACATTTCCTCCAAAACCTCCAACAACTGCCTCCTCAGGTCCTGGATGTTTAGAGACTGTTGTTAAAAGAAGGGATGCTTTCCAGTGAGACACATGGGCCTGGAACAACCTGCTGTTGTAAAATTTAACATTATCTTATGTTTTCATATAATAATACAATTTCTGAGCTTCCACAACAATTTTATGTTAATACAATATGGGTTTATTTACATTTTACACATCCCTGTTTTTTTAATTGAGGTTGTTCAAAGTTTTACTAAAACTGCAACAGCGTCATCCCTTCTTCGTTCCAGATTTATTTTATTTATTTATTTTTTCTTCTTCTTTCAGCTTCTCCCTTTGTCAGGGGTCACCACAGCGAACTAGTCACATGAAGACTTGGCAATTGTTTTTACACCGGATGCCCTTCCTGACACAACCACAGACCACCGAGCTACCACAGGCCTCTGTGTGGAGCAGAGAGCTGATATCTAGGGTTCCCGGGGGAGCAGATAGTGTGGGTTAAGGGCCTTGATCAAGGGCCCAGAGTCGGGCAGATGAGGGTGGAGACAGGTGTGACTGCTTCACTTATCCCACCCACATTCTTGACGTTGTCGGTACGGGGGTTTGAGCCGGCGATCTTCCGATCACAAGCTCACTTTCTTAACCTCTGCGCCATCACTCCCACTTCTTCGTTCCAGATTATTTCAATTTAAAACTCTGTTCTTAAATGCAGCAGGCGACATGACTTCCTTCAAGGAATACTAGGCCATTCATTTCAATTTCTGGATCTGAATCATCCTCCCCGACAACTTCCCAAATCATTTGCGAAACTTGACAGAAGCAGAGCGCGTTTAACTTTTCGGCAGCGGAAAAAGAAAAGCAGTGATGGTACAATGGTCCAACAGATGCTGTAAAATAAAAGGCTTTGTAAAAGGGAAATAAATGCAGCAGCAAGCAGAAGATTCATGCGCTCAAATAAACTGGGGCTTTTGAATTTTTAATTGCAGCGGCCCTAATTATGGCTATCAGACGGGTGCTTCTAAACACACTCACTGCACTTTCTCCCCCATCGCTCTTCCCCCCTCCCCCCAGCCTCTCTGGTTTGGCAGTGGACGCGGCCTCCGTCCGGGGTGTATTTTTCCACGCCATTAATATTTGATGAAAATGGGGCCAGGCTGCATCAGCTGCTCATCGCCACTAAGAACACGGCCTCCATTACGAGCCCCGTGCTTCCTCTCAGCCACGTGCATTAGCAGGATGACGGAGCGCAACAGAACGCACGCACGGATGGGAACGAGCGCTCACACACGAGTTGAATCACTGCCGGTGTGTGTGCGAGAGCTGGCTCGTCAACCATCCCTGTCGATTGATGCTATTAGATGTTGAGAAACAGTTGGGTGTGAGCTATAATTGAGCTGACACTAATAATGAAAGCAGATACTGTCTGGAAGCCCTTGGCAATATGCTAAAGATATTGATGGCCCTAATAATTCAGCGGCTCGACAGAGCCGAGGATTTTTTTTTCTTCCTCAGGAAGCAAGGAAATAAGATTTAAAACGGCTCTAAATTTGTGGTGTAGATGAATCTTTTAAAGCTTTTCCTGCTGCAGTATTTAGTCATTAGGAAGGATGTGAGAATGCAGATGGAAGTACGGACAGTGATGGAGTTTGTGTGAAAACACGCCTCGTTTCTCTGGATCTGAGCTGTGAGGGGCCAACATGGTGGTCGGGTTTGATTTGACAGGGCTGGTAGTTCCTATACGTTCACTCTGATTTTGTTTTCATGTTTTCATTCACGGGGGATTGTCGAGCGATGTTAAGGATCGTAAGCATTGGTCAAGGACTTCTATAATGATCAGCTCAACCTTGTGACTTCTGTCTGAGAGCCTGGTCCCTTGGGGTGTGTGCACCATTTTGTATGAGTGTGTGTGTGGACAAGTTGTTTAATATGTCTATTACAGCTGAAGGAACATCACGGAACAGAAAACATGTTTGGTAACAGTTTAGGAAACACAAACACTGAAGCTGATGCTCTTTATTATGAAAATCAGTGGCACACTAAAAGGTATCAGCAAAATCATGAAGCCCCATCAGCACTAATGTTTAATAGTTAAGTGTATTTTAAATTAAATATTTGTCAGCTAAACGTATGATTGGAGGTGAACTATCTTGTGCACTTGTTTACTAACAGAAACAGCTGAAGGTTAAACTGACCATAGTTGTTAGCCAAAGCAGAATAGAGGGCAACAAAATACGAGCTTAAAGTATCAAAACTCAAGGCAAATGTAAATAAACAAACAAACAAACAAACAAAAAAACATGCTAGCTGAAGCAAGCTGCTGGCTTAGAGTAGCAAAATACAAGCTAAAGGTAAAAAAAAAATGCTAGCTAAGTAGGAAAATATTGCAGTTAAAAAAATACAAAATTCAGGCTAAACAAATTAGCTAGCTACAATCTCAAAGTAGCACAATGCTAAGTTAAAAAAAACACTAGCTAAAAGTAGAAAAATGCTAACTAATGATAAAACAACAACAACAACAACAAAAGATTCAATCATGCCAACTGGACTAGTTTCTTTAAGTGCAAAACGTTTCGTCCCAAATCCAGAGGACTTCGTCAGTCTCCAGCCTGCCAACCACATCTGTCCCATAAGTCGCCTTCACTGCTGCGTTTCAAGCCAACTTCCTTTTGGAATCTCTAAAGTAGTTTTTGTAACACGTGTAAAACACATCCATCTAAAACAATCATTGTGTACAACATTCAAATGGTTCAGGCCAGATGGCCCACTTGCTACTCACAGAAACAGCTTGAGGTCCAACAAGGCCAAAATGGTTCAGAAAAAGGGCTGTAAGCTCAATCATCCAGGTAGATAACAAAGAAGTTTTTTATATTGTTGTTCTTGTCAACCTGGATGACTGAACTTACAGCCCTTTAAGAAAATAGAATACTGTACATTCTAATAAAGTTATAATTTGCACAAGGTAGATACATAAACATAAACATAAACAACTGAAAGTTGAAAAAAAAACTACATATGAAAGGCGTACTATTTAAAGTTAAAATTTGCAAATGGTTGTTCAAAGAAGCAAAATTATAGCTTAAAGTAGAAAAATATGCTAGCTTAAGCGTAAATGAGCAAAACGTTAACCAAAATTAAATTAAAGCTAGCTAAAAGTAGCAAAATGGTAGTTAATAAAAAGGATATGAGAGCTAAATATAGACAAAATAAATGCTGGGTAAACACTAGAAGTAACAAAATGCTGTCTGCAGTTTAATATAGCAGAAGAGAAAACAGGATTCAAGGATTCAAGGTTCTTTATTTGTCGTGGTGGAACAAAATTGTGAACACAGGGTCCCAGTTACATCCAACAAAATTATTAAAATGTAAAAGAAAAACAGTAATAAGATGTATGAACTAAGAAAAACATTAATGAAAATACACTAAGTGCTAGCAGCATAAAATAGCATGAAAACAATACACCGAACAGCAGCACGAACATGAGTCTGTGTGAGCAAATGAGCACGAATGAACACAGCAACATGAAATAAATCAGCAGCAACATGATGTGATTTTTCACAAAGGTTTTTCAAACAGGAGGAGAATTTAAAGAGATAAAGAGAACAATATTTTTGAAGGAATTGAAAAATGCATTTTTAGTGTATTATAACAAACAAATATTTTGAGGAGTAAAAAAATATAGCTGGAATGTTTGAAATGAGTTTTGAATTTAACAGTGCAAGAATGCTGATGTAATTACACTGTCAGAGTTATTTTCATTTCTTGGGCATCCACTCAAACTAATAAACCTTCAGAATGAAGAACATGTTCAGTGTTTCTGTAAAAAATAAAATAAAAAAAATCATGACTGGGCTCAAATAAACTTTTAGTCAACTATTTTCTTAAATAAATCGGTCAAATAAAAAACAGTTCCAGATGTATTGAACGGAGCTTAATAAAAGTACTAACATAAATAAATTTGCAGATTATTTCATAAATATTGGTTCATTCATTGTATTATTATGTCATTCAGAATAAGTAACAATGTTTAAATATGTTTTCTTCAAGTATCATTTGCGTTCTCTAAATAAAATTGTTCCCTAAACTTTAACTTCAGCAGCTCATAAAAATCCACAGCTTGCATTTTTTTCTAATGAGTGAAGTCAGAAATATTTTAAATTATTAATTTTATTCATGCACTTTGGCCAAAACCCATAAATGCAGCTAAAATGTAAGAAAAGAGACTGATTGGCAAGTTCTTTTTGATGGAGCTAAAAAAAAAAAAAACGGAGGCACTTTTGAGTGGAAGCTGAGCGGTGAAGCCAGATGGGAAGAGACAGGGGTAAGTAGACTAGAAAGGCCCTGTCATCTCCAGCTCTCAGCCCGTTTGATTAACATCAAATTTTAATTTTTTTCTCTCAGAAGCTGCAGCTGACGGGTCGCTCTGCTCTCCGTGGGTCCGGCAGTCTGTTGGACTAATGCAAACCGAGGAGAGGAACACGCGTAAGACGGAAAGAAAACAGGCATGATAATAATAATTAAGGATAATTTCTTTTTATGTCTACAACAAGATGCGCCATTTAAATTAATTTGTAGGTTCATTACAATAAATCCCAGATACCTCCATGAATATTTAGGTTAAACTGTGTCCCAACATGTAAAAATAAAACCCCTTCAAAGGAGAAACCACAACACAACTGCAGATAAATCCAGGAGCGTAAACGTTCGGGTCCCAACATGGAGGCTTGAATAATTGGATGATGGAAATCATACGGGCCTTTTGTTCGGCTGCCTCGCTTCTCATCTGCATATTCATCCACATTATCAATTATTTATCCCTTTGCCACAATGACTGGAATTCAGCAAATGCATTGGAACGAATAGCATGAAGAAAAAAAAATAATGAAAATAAAGAATTCTGGTTTATGTTGATTCCTCCCGATATTTCACGTTAAACGCAAAAATAGGACAAAAGTTAAAAAAAATAAAATATGACAGATTATTAAAATTCTTGCTTATATGATTAAAATATATATTTAATTGAGTTGTATATTAAAATCTTAACCTGTGTTAAAATACATTTGACACGTTGTTTCCGTCCCTCAGCGTGCAGCAGATTTATATATTTAACCCTTTTAAACAATAACCTCATGAGACACGTTCATATGTACACATGACTGCCCCCGTCAGCTGCTGAATATTTTAAATATGATCATTTTCATTACCACCATCATCGTTATTATCATAGATTGTATTTTAGGGGAGGAAAAGACCAGTCGGAGGATC
>JARVLU010000599.1:9323120-9337611 GCA_031762415.1 Simpsonichthys santanae | reverse complement strand
GACACACATAACCCCCCCCCCCCCCACACACACACACACACATTATAAACCGTAGCACAGAATAGATGACCACACTTACATTCAATGGCCCGTGAAGAAAAGTTTTCAGATTTCCTCCTCCCTCACATCAACTCCTCTCTCCGTGAAGATAGGAGCCGAGGGGAAGAGAGTGTGGCCCACCATCAGCACCCATCTGTTCGCCTCCCTTTGCAGAGATCTAGGGTTGGAAAAAAGGCAGTGATTTTACACATTTTCCCCCCTCGTGCGCTCCTCTACCTTGCACGGATGCCGACTGTGCTCTCTGTGCATCTGGTTGCACAAGCACAATCAATATGGAAGGGGAGAGCTATTTTATGATTGGAGAAGTTGTTGTGTTTTTGGTGGTGAAATTCATTATTTAGTATCTGAACCTTCAGCAATTCAGTATCATTTATTCATAAAGTCCCTTTTTGCCAGGAGGAAATGGATACAGCTGCAGCAGCCGAGAGAGAGGGAGAGGGGGAGACAGAGGAGGAATAAAAGAAGAGAAGGACTGTGAGGAGGAGGAGGAGGAGGATCGGGGGGTGCTGGATGGATTGATGATATTGATCAGGCTCCTCTTGAAATAGAGGGGCTTTATTTTTTCATGATTGACAGATAAAGAGGAGCAGAGGGCCTTGAACGCCACACGCGTGTCTGGCGAGCAGAGGCAGGCTGCAGCTCGCTGCAGAGGCAGAGAGGGGAGGAATCGCTCCGAATCCCGTTTGTTTACCGTGAAAAAAGAAAAATCACAGGAGGCAGAGGAAGGCAGAGGAGTTGTTAACTGTGTTCGTGTGATCCTTTGTGGAAGCTGTGCGGCTCTGGACGGAGCAAATGCTGACTAATGTGGAGGCTGCTGCAAAGAAAAATAAAAGAAAGAAGAAAAACGTAAAACAAAAAAACAAAAAATCTGCATTCTGTGAAAGTCTGAAAGTGCCGTTTTGTAGAGATGCATGGAACTATTTAACACCCGGTGCTTTTTTTCTGACAAGAAGATTTTTCTGCATTTGTGTGTTTTTCTCTCCCCACCCCCCTCCCACCACCCACCACCCACCACCCAATCCAATGTCTGTTTGGTATTCTGTTTAAAAAAAAAAAAAGCAATTTGAGAATAGCTCTTGCTCTTGAATTATTTAGATTCAACTTAGCGCGACGCTAGTGCCAGAAATTGATGATATCCATCTCAGTCAGGCGGTAAAGAATGAGGCGCACCTGTAGCTGCTGCATCGGCGTGGCCTTTGGCTCTAGAGCTGCCGATCGGCTGCGACGACTTCCTGCTTCCTGTCGTTTTGCTAAAGGTCTATTAATGTTGTTTTTCTCTCGGCTGCTCCCTTTTCAGGAGTCGCCTCAGTTAGCGAACTCGCATGAAAGATTTGTCAGTATCAGGGCACAGTAGTCCCACACTACTTCGCTCTTCATTTATTACGGACTCGCTCTATCGTGGGTTTTCAAAACAAGATTAGACACATTAGAATACAGATTAGAATAAGATGAGACAAATTGGCTGATTGATGGATGAGCTGCATAAATTATTTTAAATTATATAGCACCAGCTGCACCGTTGTACAGCCCATACTGCAGGACAAGCTTCCTGCTGCGGCTGATCAGCTGCTCTCCGTTCAGAGCGGATAAGTGGGCGTGGCCAAGAACGCTTGCAGGTGTCAAAGAGCAGATGAGGCAGGAAGCTGAAATCATGACATTCTGTCTCTTTTAGAGCGTTTAGAGTTTAGAAACATTGTTTAGAATATTGCAAGAGTGTGGGAAGAATTAAAATGCAAATATTTTAGCAGTTTTTCCACTTATCGCGGGGTTTCAGGGTACAAATCCCCAGTGATAAACGAGGGACTACTGTAGTGTTTTTATTTATTTATTTTATTTTATTTTTTTACTTTTTGGCATTTACGTCTAGGTTTGTTTATTTTTTATTATTTTTTTATCATTAGGTTTATTTTTCTGTGTTTTGTGATCGGTTCTGTAACTTGTATATTCATCAGCCTTGGCCCTTTTGTTCCATCAGTGGAGCATTATTTGTGTTCTTGCACCACATCTGGTTTTCCTCAGTGTTCTCCTTCATGTACCCCTGGTGTTTTTCTGCCACACCGGTTTGTTTATTAGGAAAGTTTTGTTTTTACTTAAGCTCCTGGTTAAAGTTCTGGGTCCAACCTTATAGAACCAGGACAAGATTTAACAGTTGTTTTACACCAGGCATCTTTATTTGACACAACCTGAGCTCCAACCCAGTGGTGTAGTCTACATTTTTCTACTGGGTATACTGTGCTTAGAAATCCAAGTACACTGGTTAGTACAATGTAATTGTCAATTTATTTTGATTTTTAAGCACATTTCCAAATTTCTCTGAAGCTAACATTTGAATAAATGACCAGCAATCTTTGTACAACAGTTGGCTTTGTATTAAAAACATGTAGAATTTATAAAACAGTATCAAAGCAAAACATGTTCAAGTATTAAGTATTTAAGTATTAATTATACAAAAAACCAGGTTGAACCAACTCAATGTGTCTATAAAATGTTCCAAATGTGTTGACAATGACACATGTCTAATGAAATGTCACATATCATTGGGCACTTTTAAGTGGGTATACTGAAATTCCCAAGTTTTTTCTAATGGGTGTACTCTGTATACCTGTGTATCACAACTACACACACCACTGCTTCAACCTGCAGTCTCAGGATATTGAGACCATCACACTGACCACCATGCTACTACTACTACTGAACATTTGAAATAACACCTTTCTTGAATAAATAAAAAATATATCTACAGTAAATATAAAAAACTGATTATTTTCAATGTTCTGGCAGCAACACGTCTTATAAAAGTTGTAAAAATAGCTGGTAAGGATTGGATTTATGGCCATTTAAAGAGAGCTGGATCTTTTGGATTCATTCATTTCAAAGAGCCGTTCTGGGTCTTCCTCGTAGTTTCTTCCCAGTTGGACTTGTCCAGAACACCTCATGAAGGAGGCATCCAGGGTCCATCCTTACCAGATGTCTGAACCACCTCAACTGGCTCCTCTTGATGTGAAGGAGCAGCGGTTATAATCTGAGTCTCTCCCAGATAACTGAACTTCTCACCCGATCTCTAAGGTAGAGTCCAACTACACTGCAGAGGGAACTCATAACTGCCTGTTTACAAAATCACAGACTTTTGGTCACTACCCAAAGTTCATGACCATGGGTGAGGGTAGGAACGTAGACCAGCCAGTAAACAGAGAGCTTTGCCTTGCAGCTCAGCTCTCTCTTCACCACAATGGACCGGCACAGAGTCTGCAATACTGCAGACTCTGCAACTTGAACTCCTCCACTTGAGGCAGAACCTCACCCTTGACCCGAGCAATCCGCCCAAATAAATAAACAAACCACGCCCCATGTGAATTTTCTTCTTCCTTTACTTTCATGTACAATTTTGAAAACTGGTACAATTATAAAGCTGTTCAAGAGATATGAGAAAAATATTTTGTGGCGTTGAAGCAAATAAAAAGACAGAATTTGGAAGAAAGTCACCATCTTTGAAGCATTTTCCAGCTCTGACAGGTTTTAGATGGTTCTGTGTTAAAGTGCCAGATGCCTGGGCTTGAGCCTTTTTGCAGAGGTCGTCCATTTCTGTTTTAATGTTAGAGTCCTACGTATGAAAACATTATTTTGTAGAAGCTCACTGGTTTTATAGAAGCAAAGACAAAAGAAAACTGGTTTAAGCTCATATCACCTGTTTGGCCAAACAACAACTAAGAACCTCCTGAGAGCAGGCAATATCTTTTTATGAAAAGGAAAAACCATTCCTGCTAAATCAAAGAAATTCATACACTTCACTTTTATAACTTTTGCTTGCTACTTACCTTGAACATTTCTACCAGTCTGGCTGGGCCTGTAAAGAAGTGAAGTGCAGCCACGTTTGTGAATATTCCTTCTGGGTGCTGTAAAAACCATGAAAAGTCCGTCGTATTTATGTTCTCCGAGACGCAGCCTAACTGCTCGAAATCTGTTGGACTGCGAGACAGTCGGATGGTTTCCATTTTCCTAAAACGACTGGTAATTTCATTATTTCAGCCTCGCTGAACGACGCAGACCTCTGGTTCTGGGAGCAGTTTGGGACAAACATGGACCATAACTGAGTGAAAATCGGACAGGTTAGTGAGACGGAAAAATGTGTTCGTTTTTACACAATCCGTGAAAAACAAGAAAACAAAAAACACCAAGCACAACCAGTTTAATTATCCTTTAACTCTTTAAAAAGGCAAAATAGTTTGAATTTTCTGCTTTTATATTATTTAGTCTTTTTGACTGATCTTTATGCACATATTCTTTCCAGTGGTTTTATTCTTGGCCCCGCCCACTCAGTGCTAGAAGCATAAAATAACTAATTACAACTAAACGTCTTAGAAAATTTGAGATGTTAGCTTACAGCAGCAAAGTAAAAACTGAATCAAGCAGAGTCAACACCTGAAATAAAATCTTCGGTGTGTGCAGATTATTTTTCAACAAGAACAAAGTCCCGCTTATTTAGACGGAGGGGGCGGGGCTTAAAACTTGTACTGGAGCCAGCCGACAGAGAAACTGATTCAGCTTCAACTTCCAGGTTCCAGTCCAAGGTCTGTCTTTGTAGTCTTGTGCCGTGACACCGTCAGCCTCGGTGCAACATGACACTTTTCTATTAGCCTCAGAATAATTAGTTATTAATTAAAACCAAACAAGTGAAAGAAATGCATTTTGGAATGTCCAGAAGCAAGATGAAAGCTACGTGACTCAGAAATATTTTTCTTTTTCTTTTGGCTGCTCCCTTACTCAGGGGTCTCCACTGCAAACTCGCACAAAGATCTGGCAATTGCTTTTACGTCAGATGGCCTTCTTGACAAAACCACAGGCCACCGTGCTACCACATCCCTCTGTGTGGAGCAGAGAGCTGCCGCCTAGGATGCATGGGGGAGCAGATGGTGAGGGTTAAGAGCCTTGCTCAAGGGCCCAGATTGCATGGGGCAAATAAAGGTGGAGGCACAGGCCCACCTTCTCTAACCTCTGCACCGCCACTCCCCCACGTGACTCAACAGAAACTAACATCTTAAAATATAAAAGAGCTGATTTGTTTTTCACTTTTTAGTCAACAAAATGTTTCATTTGTTCACATGAAGGGGTGGGGCTTAAAGTTGTGCAACAGCCTGCCACTAGGGGCCACTTATGGCTTCAACTTCCATTTTTAGGTCCTGTCACAAATTATATTCCATCGATATTGAAAATTCAAAGGCTGAAAGGAAAAATCAGCATGTCTCTTCTGTTTTGCCCTGAATTTTAAGCCTCCATGTAGTGAGACACCACATGTATCTGCATATTACCCCCCCCCCCCCCCCCCACACACACACACACACACACTCTCTTTCCTCTCTGACATCTTAAAAGGTTATCCTTTACAGCAGGACGCTCGCTTGATGAATGGTCGTTGTTGAAGAAGAGCAAAATATATATTGATCAGGAGCCATATTTTAGTGGATTAATAGAGACGACGTGAGTTCTATTCCCCCCGTCTGTCTGTGTTTTGATGCTCAAGGGAGGCGGCCATCTTCTTCTGATGTCATGGATGCAGAAAACAGTCCAGACAATAAGCCAAGAAAAAGCTTCACTGTACCGCCTGATTTATTGCACCTGAGCTAAGAGCGTCCTGAGAGTCCCATAATTACATTATAAACTCGTTTCCCAGCAGCAAACGTGAAACAGCCTTTTTATTTATTCTGGTAAACTTTGAGAAGAACTTCTTCACTGTCCAGAGGAGGCTCTTGCAGCACGGACAAAGACAACAAATCTTTTGAAGATTTTTCTTTCTTGCACTGGGACTAGTTTCAGTTGTGTGTTGACTGGCAACTCCAGAGCCAGTCATGTCAGCTGTCGATCAAGCTGGTGGAGGATGAAAAGCCCGGCTCCCCCAGCCTCCGTGGCTGCGTGCAGCTGGCAGCAGAGGACGACCGGGGACCAGCCACATTAAAGCGCTTCCCTCTCCTTCGTTACCAGAGAGGCAGCCATCGCTCTGCCTGTCAAAACCCCTGTGAATTCACACAGGCGTACCTGCAGACCGATGTGATACAATTAGGTGCTGATTATGTGCGAATCAAACGGTGACAGCCTGACCGTGTAGATGTCTGCCATGTTGTCCTTCCCCGGTAGCCAATCCGCTGCCTCGGGAGGATGGTAATTGATTCTCGGGGACCCCGGTGGAAAAGAGCTGCACCCCCCCACCTCCTCACGCGCACCGCTCCTGGATATCTCAATGAACGCACACACCCTGATTGTAAATCTCCTCACACACTTTGAAGCAGAAAACTTTGGAGGCACAAAGACTCGTACTTCCTGTTGGGAGCAGAATATTGAAAATAAACTCCAACACGTTGACCAGCCAGCGTTCTGCTGCCAGACTTCTTCCTGAAGCCTCGTTAAAAAATGCATGAGGTGGGGAAGCTTTGTGTTTGACTGTGCGTGCACGTGTGTTTGCTCACTTCAAAGCATAACTGTGCACGTTGACCTTTACTTCTTTTTCTACCTGTTCACTGTGGAGAGCAGATTCTGTATCAAACTGTCTTTATGTAGAGAAAGAAAACAGCAAAAAAATTATTTGTTTATTTAATCCAAATTAAAATTTATTTTCTGTCTTTTTTTTTTTTTTTTTTTTTTCAGATCAAACTTCTTCATTCTTTGTGCTCTTTTATCTGTTTGTATATCAGAAAATGGGAGCTGCAACTTTAGCTTTTGGTAGTAACTTATACTTTTCAAAAATATTAAACTTTATTTAAACATAAAGAAACGCATCGAGAGCTCTTTAGTTCTCTCAAAAACACGTTTCTCTTTAAAATCTGTTGCAGCAAACTGGCTCTGTTTTTGTGTGCGAATGCTACTTTTAGCTTGTAGCTACAGTTCTGCTGTATTAGCATTTAGCTACTTTGAGCTAGCTTTTTGCTACTGTTCGTTTCTAGTCTTTTTCTACTTTTAGTAAACAACATTATTACTTTTACCTTTTGGTCAGCCTTTTGCCACTTTTGATGCCTTTTGCTATTTTTAGCTACCGGTAGTCTTGAACAATTTTTTGCTTTTAGCTAGTGTTTTCATCTTTTGCTTTTAAATAGCATTTTGCTACTGTTTGCTTATAGTAATTAGCTACTTTTAGCGGATGATTTAGTTATGGTACTTATATGTTTTACTTTTAGCTTACCCCTTTTATGTTGCCTTTTGCAATTTTTTGCTTTTGCCTAGTATTTGGCTACATTTAGCATTTAATTAGCTTTTTGCTACTTTCCTGAACAATTCAGAAACTTTTACCTTTTGGTTAGCCTTTTGCTACTATTAGCATCTAGTATTTTGCTATTTTTCACTAGTCTATTATTTGTTTTAGTTTTTAAGTTGTGTTTTTCAAATTTTAGCTCACGGTTAGTGTGGTAAGCCTCTTTATTTTTAATTTTTTTGGTGACTTAACTTTTTTAAATTCTAGCTGTTTATCATTTTAGTTTTTAGTTCGCCTTTTTTGACGTCCACAGCTTTAACAACTCATTTTCATTTTTTTCCTACATCATTTTTAATGAAAATGGAATTTCTACTGATATTATTGCCTTTTTTTAAAATTTAAACTCTTTAGTAGTTGTTCAGATCAAGTTTGGTCTGATTTCCAGTTTTGTTCTATTAAAAATATGATCTTTTCCACTCAGGAACTCAAACTTTCTTGCAGGTTATTGATAAATTAGGAGTAAAACTGAACCTTTGCGTTTATCAGCACGGTTTAGGTGAGCGGGTGACTGATCGTAATTTTGGTCATGGGAGGGATGCTGAAGACAGAGCGGAGGACAGAGGACGTGTCTGAGGAAGACAGTGATCAATGTGACCCTGAACAAGAAGACACTTCTGATGAAGAGGAGGACTCAAATGGCCGTCAAGCCCCAATGACCCCTGACACAACAGAGATCATCAAAAGGCTTGAAGTTCACCGTGTTGCACACTCAGGACAACAAGATGACCATCACCACCATATCTGGAGAAGACCCTGCTTTAGGTGACCATCATGGACCGGAGATGGGTGTTTGGTTGGAGGTTCCAGTCCTGCCTCTCCAACCAGAACAACACCAGCTTCCACACACGTTGGAAACACAACACTAACATTGACACATCCAAACAACACAACACAACACAACACAACTGTTCAGTGTTCATGGCATGGTGTTACTTTCAGCTTTTACTTGTTTCTCTGAGTCACATAAAGTTGGTTTTATGACTAAAAATACTTTTAGTCTTTTTCTCTAAACTGCAGATGTCACAGCCATTTAAATTTGACAAAAACACATTTTTCTAGTCGGTAATAAACTTCACTACAGGCTTCACTTGAGGAAGTACTGTACAATGAAAGTAAAAATGAGTGATATATTGTGAGATCAAAATGAATTGTCCCCCCAAAGAGAACAAATTTAAAACACTTTATATAAATAATACATACCGAGTTATCTTTAAGGTAAAACACAATACGTTTTATTTGAGATAAATCACAGGTCAAAAGGTGTAGAAAACTAATAATTTCATTTTTTCATTTAATTTAACATCATGATTAGCGGAAAATAACTGAAATATCGATTTAAAAAGAGACTAAAAGGAGGATTATCTACATCGTGACCTGAGAGTGTATCAAAAAGGGCGTCTTGTGCGAGCACTCTGGAGTGAGTGCTCAGAGAGTGCTTCACAGAGGATTAGGTCTTTTAGAATCACTCATCCTCAGATCTGTGCCAGTATTCCCAGTGAGACTGATTATCTGGGCCTGTCGCAGACACACGGGATAATTACAGGGTCTCCCCGAGGTCACTGCGCCCCCTCCAATGGAAATGCATTGCTGAGCCAAATGCCATGGAAGACAGAGAGGGAGGGTACAGGTTAGTCCTGCTGACCCACATCCACACATAAAACTACAAATAAACAGGCTCCCCGTCTCCTCCTGCTCCGTCTCTACACCCACATTTTTCTACTGCTCACCTTTTTCTGACAAACAGGTTCTTAGTCCTAATTATCACCCACTTTTTCCTCTTTAAGACCCCCCCCACCTCACATCAACCCCTTTCTTACATCCTGTGTCAGCTCCATGACTCCACCTAGTGGCCAGTTCAGACATGACGGGGATGAATCAGGACATTAGGCTCATTTGAGATGTCCCAGGAGTCTTTGCTTGTCTTACTGGGGCAGAGTGGACTTTTCTAACGCAGAGTGTCTGAGTTAGAAACTGGACGAGGACGACGAGACGCTAAGAAACAAGACTTCAGCTCCGCCCGGAGCCTCGGTAGAGAAATGACACCGGGGCACATTTTCCCATCAAAATCAGCCCCTTCCTAAAGAAATCATCACACATAAATGTTGTTTTTAAAAAGAGATAAACTCTCCAGCTGTTCCTTTTCTTCAGAGAGTTATAAGCTGTAGGACTTTTGTTTGAACTTCTTGGTGATTTTTGCTGACGGTCGACAGAATCTTCTGATTCGTTCACTGAATGAACTGAACGCAGCAACTTCCTGTTCGTTTTGTTCAGCTCTCAGCAATAAATGATGACTCTCAGGGCCGAGCCGGGCAGAACCAAGCCGGGTTAGAGGGGCCATTTGTAAGTGTTTTACGTGATACATCATGTAGTCAAATTTCAATCTGCAAAACAAACAAAGAAAATGACAACAGCAGCTGTAGGAGTTATATTAATTTGTACAACAGTCGCTGAAGGCTATAATTAGAAAAACCATAGCTCAAAGCTAAAACAGATCAAATTTGGGCTAAAAGGTAAAACGAGCAAAAAATGAATTTTCAGCTAAAGCCGTTGAAACAGTAGCTTAAAGCTAAGACCAGTACAACAGTAGCTAAAAACAACACAACAGTGAAGAATTAGTAGCTTAAAAGCCAAACTTAAGGTAGGTAGCTAAAAGCTATAATTAGCAAGCTTATCTTAGCACAAAAATTGTTACAAAATACTGCACTACATTTACAACAGCAGCAGCTAAAAGGTAAGCTTAACATAAAGAAACAGCTAAAAGATGAAATAAGCATAACAATAGATAAAAGCCAAGCCTAAAACTACTTAAAAAGGAAGTTGGCTTGAAACACAGCATGAAGGTGACCTATGGGACAGATCTGGTTGGCAGGCCAGGCCATAGACTGAGGAAGTCCTCTGGATGGGGACAAAACTTTTCTCACTTAAAGAAACTGGTCTAGATGACGCCAGTTAACCTTTTTTTGTTGTACTTTAAAATTGTATTAAGAAAAGCAGCAGCTGAAAGCTAAGCACATTAGCTAAAATATCACATTAGCATAAAAGTAGCTAAACATTAATTAGTAAATGAGTAGCTA
The DNA here is from genome assembly GCA_031762415.1 of Simpsonichthys santanae. Taxonomy (NCBI): domain Eukaryota; kingdom Metazoa; phylum Chordata; class Actinopteri; order Cyprinodontiformes; family Rivulidae; genus Simpsonichthys; species Simpsonichthys santanae. The sequence goes on along the minus strand of JARVLU010000599.1, from coordinate 9,327,240 downwards.
ACAGTTAAAATGAGCAAATTATGTGGAAGTTAAACTTAGTACAACAGTAGCTAAATGTTTGAACTTTGCACATTCACTAAAAACTGAAATGATCTCAAAGAGAAAGTCCCACATTTGTTTCAGTGATACAGTTAAAGATTTAAAGGGTAAACGTGAATAATATTAAAATCCCAGCATCCATCTTGAGCGAGCCAAATGTTTTGACGCCTGAATGGTTAAAACAGCTGAAGGGAAGCCGAAGAAGTAGTAAAACAATAGTTTCTAATGCAGAATCGGAGGGAGCAGATGTGAAATCAGTTAAATAAAAAACGATGCATCCTGCCTGTCTGTCCTCTGTGACAAGCTGCAGAGACATTAGCAGCATTTAGGACCACTTCAGAGCCGAGCTGATGGACCATTCAGACCCCCACCCCCCCACCCCAGCCTGTGTGTGGCTGCTTAATTATTGATGCGTCCGTATTGCTGATTTTGGTCTTTGTGTTGTCCCTGAAGGCTGCTGTAGTGAAGCGGATGGAGGTATTTATCTAACTCAGAAAGTGGAGCTCTATTCCTCATCTTGTCGGCTCGCGGCCGGGCCTTCCCTGTGGATATGACCTCAGCACTGCGGCGCAGAGAGGACACTCTCACGCTCGCACGAGGACACGTTTTCATTTACCTCTCCAATTAGACACCCGGGGACCCTCACCATCCACAGGCTGCAGCAAAACACTCATAAGTCCCTGTTTTTCTTTGATAAAACACAATTAAAAACACACAATGCACAAAATAACTGAGACTGTGTGTCAAACTACAAAATAATCATATTGAAGATGTTTCATATTTTACTTTAATAAATTTTAAACAGTATAAAATGATTATTTCTGATAAAAAAAATTAGATTAAATTGTGATCAATTTACAAACCAAGGAGGTGGTTTCAGTGTAAGAAAGGACAATGCTGCTCTCGTGTGGTTCAAGAGCTCAACTGCATCTATTCAGAGTTTTTAAACTGCTACCATTTTAATTATTACAGGATTATGTTGGTCTGTTAGCAAAATAGCTTGTGACCCCCGGGTCATATATATATTTTTAATTAAAATCTCAAAAATCAATGATTGGCTCTATGTCTAACTCATTAGCATTTGGGGTATTTCCAGTTTGATATTGTCTTCACAGCCAATAAACCTTAGCAAACACAAATATGTTAAATCAGCCAGTTTTACAGATGTTGAGCTAAAATTTGGCGTGGTAGTAGCTGAGAATAATCCACAAGACATTCTATAAGTGCTAAAACAATGTTTTGCAATATTTTACAAGATTTAATTAAACAGGTTTAGCCAAAATAGGTAAACCTTTGTCTGTTCTAGTCTAAAAGTGATTGAAATTAAAAACTATTTATGCATGCCTTCATTCCTTTGATCTTATGACATTCTTTGCTGATATGTTACAAAATTGCGCTCATTTTTATGTTGATTTTCCAGATAAGTGCTTGGATTTCTGCAGAAACTGTAGATTTCAGTTTCACAGTTGTTATTCAGTGGATTTTGTGTTTCCTGAATCAAATACTGTCATGTTTAGTAATCAGGTTTGTGCAGATCTTTTTTTTTAAATTTATTTAAAGATGCCTTTTAGCCGTTTTATCCATCCATTCTCCAAGAGCCAGGACCTGTAGGTTCGGGACCCGATGGGATAGGCCTCCTCCAGCAGATCTGGTTACAGAAGCTGCAGCTCTGAGAAGGTGCAGGACCAGAAACAATATTAGCAGTATTGACAACTTTAATGTGTGGCAGAGGTCTGATCCCAGAGGCCGGAACACTAATGGGGAAATATTGAGTGTTGCCAGAACAGAGGTTTTCCTCTAATCTTCCCATTATGTGCTTCGGAACAACCTCTTTCAGCCGGGGTGAACACGCCGAGATGGATGGGAGATAATGCGCTCACTTTGGTTGCAATAAAAGGGGCGATAACTCAAAGTCATTCACACTCTCTGATGATTAGCATGTCTGAAAGAATACTATTAAACCGGGATCTTTGAGCCATTTCCTTTCTACGGTTTGCTGAGTGATCCAATCAATGCACTCCCATCTTTTTTCCATTTCATCCTTGACTTATTGCGATGCTTAAAAGTCTTTTTTTTTTGTTTTTTTGTTCTGAGACTCTTGGTTTAAAACTTTCATCTGTTACAAGCAATTCAAAACTTTCCAGGTTCCTTTAAGTCTTTAAAAAACAGCACTGCTGCGATAAAATAGGGCTCCACTGACAAAACTAATGTTTTTGTCTGGCGTCTGTGTTTGTTAGAAAAAAGTCTCTGGAACCAGTGGACGGGTTTTAGTGACACATGCAGAAACTAATCATCAGTGACCATCAACCTTAGCTGACCCAAACTTTTTTTTAAAAAAGATATTAAACTAAATTTGGTATGGTTGTAGCCAGGAGAGTCCAGTCTCAATTCTGGCCCTTAAGGGCACCTGTCCTTCATGGTTTAGATGTTTTCCTGCTTTGACACACCTGATTTGACTAAAGGAGTGATTAACTGAACTGGAATACTCTGATGATATAATGCAAGGAGACTCTCGAGGGGCTCCAAGGAAATTCTGGCAAACATGGCTGAAGCGAAGAAAGCATCTCTTTACTAACACTGTGTTCAGTGGTGGCGGGGTGCTGTTAACCTCAACCAGTGACATCATTGGGAGGTGGAAGGAATACTTCTCAGACCATCTCAATCTCACTGGCACGACTTCCTTGGAGGAAGCTGAGTCAGGGGAACTTCATGATTCGTCCGTCCGTGGCTGAAGTTGCCAAAGTAGTTACAAAGCTCCATGGCAGCAGGGCTCCGGGGGTGGAAGAGATCTGCCCTGATTTCTTAAAGGCTCTGGATGTTGTGGGGCTTTCGTGGTTACGCCTTTGCAAACTCGCATGTACTTTGGGTGCATTGCCACTGGATTGGCAGGGTGGTTCCCCTCTTCAAAAAGGGGGACCGAAGGGTGTGCTCCAATTGTAGGTGCATCACTCTCCATAGCCTCCCTGGTCCCCAGTCTATTCAAGGGTACTGGAGAAGAGAGTCCAATCATTGGTTGAACTTTAGATCCAGGAGGAACAATGCGTGTTCAGTCCTGGTCGTGGAACACTGGACCAGATCTTTACCCTCACTAGTGTCCTCAAGTGGTCATGGGAGTTTGCCCATCCAGTCTACATGTGTTGTGGACTTGGAGAAGGCTTTCGACTATGTTCCTTGAGGTACACTGGGGGGTGCTCCAGGGATTTGGAATTGGGGGCCTGTTGTTACAGGCTATTCAGTCCCTACAATCAGTGCAAGAGTTTGGTTCACATTATGGGAGTTGGACTCCACTGAAGCTTTCTGTTTAACAGTGGGTCTATGTTCATACCCTCATGATAGCCAGTAGCAGTGACCGAAAGGACAAGGTCACGGATACAGGTGAGCGCCCATCTCTTGGATGAGCTGAACACTTTGAGACATGAATGGTTAAAAATAGCACGTTGTGTGCAGACACAGACTGCAAAAAGCAAAAATAATGAACAGGAAAACAATATGTGAGTGCTGACTCAGCATTCAGACATCAAGCAGGAGGCCAATGGCAGCGTGAGGACCCTGGAGCTGCGATGCACAACTAAGACGCCCCGGCTGTTTTTGGGTTTCAGCTCTTCTTTGGGCTTGCAGCTCTATCTGAGAACCATATCTGTGCTCCACAACCGGCCGCTCCGGTTCCACACATCAATCCCAGCAGCCAGCGACCGGCGCTGCGGCTGCTGATAGCGCTCTGCACCGTCTCACTTCGAGACACGTTTGGCTGCAGTCGAGTGTTTTAACTCCAGCTAAACTTGTTGGGCAGAAAGAAAAAAACTCTGCGGAGCTGAAAATCACACGGATGACAGATTCTTTTTACCCCAGATCACTTCTGACATGATGGACACGTGACATCCGGGGGTGTCCTGTGATGTGTGGCACCAGGACGTTGGCAGCAGCAGAACCTTCGGGTCCTGTGGGTCGAAGAGCCAAACTAGTTCTGGCACATTCGGTAACTGGTCTGCTGGACTGGGGGTGTTGAGCCCTGGTCAGTGCCTCTGGCTGTTTATTGTTTTCCTGATGTGACACTGTGCACCGTTCTGCTGGAAGGAGGTGG
>JARVLU010000599.1:9296458-9307212 GCA_031762415.1 Simpsonichthys santanae | reverse complement strand
GCTCTGACTTACGGCAAAATCGGGTTACGAACGGGGCGTAGGAACGGAACTCGTTCGTAACTCGGGGACTACCTGTACACAATTACAGTATGCGATGATTAGCAAATCTCATAAACCCACATTGTATGGAAAACAGTAAGCCTATCAAATGTTGAAACTATGAAACTGCACATTTTTTTGGAAAAAGGGTAACTGAATATGAAGGCAGTCACACATCTCTAAACTACTGGAAAAGGGAAAACAAAAGGCTATAAATGTACAAGTAAGTGGTATAAATAAGAAAGAGCTTGAGAAATATTTTGCGAATAATGAGGGTATTTATCAACAGGTTAATGTCAGGCCTGGGTAAAAAAAAAGAATACTACAGAGTAGGGCTGGGCCATATCATATCGTTCACGATAATACCGGAAAAAAAAAAAAGCTTGCCCGGGCAAAAAAATGATTTCATGAAATGATAATTTCATGCGTAATACTTCAGGGCGCCCCCGCCCCCTTAACAACCGAGAGCTTCGAACGACCAAACCGAACTGCGCGACTCCCCTTCACCTGTCAGTACTGGTGTAACGCTAATTAGTTGTGCGCAATACTAGCTAGCTAAAAACAGGGTATATACAGAAATTATTGAGTTAAATTTAATACTTTAATACCTTTTTAATACCATCACAATATTTTTTAATACCATCACGACACTGAGCTGTAACTGTAGCGGTAACCTCTTGTACTTCAGTTCAGAGCAACTAATTGCAAAGTGATAGATTACTGTGATTTCCTTCCTAAATTTTGGTAGTAAATGTTTTATAACAATTACTGGATACATCATGTTGCTTCTTGCCTCAATAAAAGCAATGACCTATTTGTTATTTAAATCTAACCCAAGACAAAAAGTTTAATTGTTCCCACACAACATATCTCTAATGGCAAACGAAAAACCGTAAACTAGAAAACCGAACAGTTTAGTTAAAATAATTCAACACTGAACACATGCACACTTCAAAAAGAAAGGGAGAAAATAATAACTACCATATTTTTTTGTCCTGTAAATCGCAGTTTTTTGCATAATTTACCGGTACATGCCTTGCAACTTATAGGCCGAAGCGACATATTTATGGATTTTTTTTCCCCCATTATAAACCATTTTTTGGCTGAAAAAAATGAACAAAATAAAAACAGCAGTACTTGATGGCAGCAGAGTAGTAACAGGTGTATGGCATGCTGTTGGCTGTTGTATCATGTAATAGGAAAACGTGCCAAAGTAAAAAAAAAAGTTCAAGATTAAAACAACTGGACTTTATTTATTATACTATACTTTATACTTTGTTTTTTTTTTCTTGCACTTTTTAGAATTTACCATGTCCTGGATGACTGAGAATCTTCACCAGTTTTTAATGACACAATCGGCCTGCCATACCCTCACCACCTTCATTCTGCTCTCTGCTTGGAACCGTCAATCCAGCTTCACTACCCTGGCGAAATGCAGCTAATTTGACCATTAATGTGCATTTATTAAGAAAATGATAGACTGAGACACACCTTTGTGATGCTGTTCGTGGTTGAAGGAGGTGAGTGATGGTTGAAAAAAGTATTTTGGAGTTACCAGGATTATTGTAGATGATAGATGAGTAAAATAAAGATCAAGAGTCTTTGAGGGACCGAGCATACATCTTACGATGCTCCAGATAAGCTAGCTTGTGAACTAGCAGACCAGAAGCCAAGAAGCGTATTTCAAGCACTCGACCAGCAGCCTTCATTTTCCTCAGCTCTGGGGTAAACCAGGGAGCTGAGCATGAAAAGGCAACTGTCCTCTCTCTGACAGGAGCATGGTAGTCTAAGATGCTGAAGAGGCTGATATTGTAGAAGTCCACTGCAATGAGGGAAGCTGGAAGGGAGACGGGAATGAAGACCTTAAGATCAGCTGCTAGAAGTTCAGAGTTAATGTTTTTCAGATTTCTAAAAGAAATCTGTCGCTTTGGTTTGATGGTACTGTCCAGGAAAGGAAGCTCCATATAGATGACTGTGATTGGATACACCCATGTCACATGCAGAGAGATGATGCACAGTTAAGAGTTTGTAATGACTAAGTCCAGGGTGTGACCACGAGAATGTGTTGGAAGCTTGACATGTTCCAAGTCCATACAGTTCAAAAGTTGAAGGAATTCAGCAGCTAGATGATTAGTAGGTGTATCAACATGAATGTTGAGATCCCCGAGTATGAGTATGTTAGCAGTTGTGGAACAGAACATTGACAGTCTCTGACATTTCAGTAGAACAGAAGTCCAATTGTGGTTTTATGTTTTTTATCTTTGGAGATAGACATTTTATCAAACTTTACCAAAAGATTGTTTATTAAACATTCTTTGTTTTGAGCTTTTCTTGAGCCTCTTTGGCTTTTGTCAAATAATTTTACTTTGACATTTGCTTTCAGAAAGCAAATCTTCAGCTGTGTTTTCCATCTGTCGAACATGTTTTGAACTTTCCGCTTTAAAACACAAACCCAAAAGACTTCATGTGCTTTTCAGCTGACTAGCTGCATGCCAGCTCCTAAGGTTTACCCTTCACAGTAAAGTTTGTTTCTGAAAATATGTTTTTCCGTTAATATACTGTATTTCACATACCCTCTTTTTGTTCCCCTGCCTAAAACAGCCACACTGCACCAATAAAACCAAGTTTCTGCTCAAGGTTTGCCCTATATTCTCCCATCATCCTTCACGCTCGGTGTGCTTGAAGAAGCGAGTTTTGAAGAACAATATCCTGCCACCTCTTGTGCAATTCTTTATTAGTCCTGTCCAGCTTGTTGTTGTTATGCACCCCACCGGGTCCGTGAAGAATTGCACCATGTCCACCTCCTCACTCCGCTGCCTGACAGGTGTCACTGACTCCCGCACAGTAATAAGCAGCAAAACCATCGCAAATGACAGCCTTCATTCCACGAGGACACACACACTCCTGATGAGGGGCCACTTCAGAGGGTGACACGGGACCCGGAGAACGAGTTGTCAGCTGATTGTTTGAGGAACACAGAAGTGACAGTCTGTATGTGGTGCTGGTTTCAGCTGTCACCTCAGCCCAAATGAAGACCTGCAGCACACACACCTGACTGTGGGTTATATACTGTAGGCCTCTATCACACAACAAAATACTAAATATAACAACACCTGCAGGAAGAGACATGCTGCTGTTTATTTTAGACTGACGGTTCCGCCGGTTGGTATAGTTTGGCTAAAATTCGTCATTTCTGATAGAAAATATGGTCTCTATCATTGCAGAAAGTACAAAAATAAATAAATAAATTAATTAATTAAAAAAAAGCAACGGTAAACTGTAAACTATGCATTTGCATTTACGTTTTGAAAGCTTTTCAGCTAGTGAGGTTTCTTAAAAACCTAAATAAATAAAAGCCCAGCATTCATTAAAGGAACACACATCACCCACCACCTTTCATGCAGGAGAAATTTATGTTGACAGAAAATGGTGTTATGGCTGTTTTGGTCAAACTTTAAATATGAACAATTTCCACCAATCTCAAGCATCTTACAAGATCAATAAGTGCTTGAAGTCTTCTTGTTAATGACTCTCAGCTACTACCCCACCATGTTTTAGCTCTGGATCTGTAAAAGTCATTGATTTGTAGCTTTTGTTATTCAAGCTATGATCAGTGGCAGGTTAACTCAAAGGTTTATTCAGTTGAGGGCCCCGGAGGGTGGGGTGGATGGTGGGGGTTGGGGGGCCTTGCTCAGGAGCCCAGGGTGGGGCAAATGAGGGTGGAGGCAGGTGTGGGTGCTTCACCTTTCCCACCCACATTTTGATGTTGTTGGCAGGGAGATGAAATGGCAACCTTCCGATCACAGGCCCACCTTCACTAGCCTCTGTGACACCACTCCCCACCTCCGAACATGTTCACTTCATATATAATTAAACTGAATTGAACTGACTTGAATAATCATCCTAATCTGGATGTTTCCACACGTATCACGACTGGCTGGAGGTTCGGACTCAAAATATGAAACTACATTTTATTTTTCAAACCAAAACAAAAAGGCTGACGTGGCAGCAAACTAAAAGTACAAAACTCTTGAGGAGAACACGTTGGCGCACAAGGAACATGAGGAGAACCGGAAGGTGGCATGGAAACCAATAACACACGGTTTTATATAGATTGAAGATGATGGGAAGAGTGACTGCAGCTGAGGATGAATGAAACCAGGAGTGGGTGTGGCTGAGCATGGCAGCTGTCAGGGGAGACGTGAGTGAAGACCAGCGGTGTCAGCTGTCCAACAACAGACAGACAGTTTTATTGTCTGTTCAAAAGTGAAACAGAAATTTGTCTTCAACACGGCTCCAAATAAGTAAAAGCACCATGAAGAATCAATAATCCAAAAACACATTATCATACAACAAATAAAAATATTATTATTTATAAGACTTATTTATAGTCTACACAAAATATAATCAACAGTTTAAAAAAAATAGGTGTGACATTTCTTGCTTTTATTTACGTCAATGTTCACATGGTCAGTCTGACCAGCTGGACCATGTGCTGTATGCTGCAAGGAGCAAACACCTCTTCTCTCTCCTGTTTAATCACTTTACACACCTCAATGTACACCCACCATACACACCACCACCACCCCACCTGCTGCATGTGAAAGAGCACCCATACTCATCATCATGCACCACAGTTTGGATGAAATTAGGATTTTAAAGTGACAAACACATTTCATCATTTGTGCTTATGTGGCAACCCTGATGGCACAAAGGAAACAAGGAATGAAAACACAAAAACAATCTAACACGATTACAGTTTTTTTGTTGTTGTTGTTTTAAGCCCAGAGTAGGCAAACCAACAATGAACAGACTTCATACAAGCAGATAAATACAAGTGCTTTAATGAACAGGTGAGGTGATTATCTGGACACTGGAGGGATCTTGCTGTGTTTCACAGGCTCAGAGTGCACAAGGAGTATTTCCAGAGGCGACAGTGGAACACGATGGAGGCAGGCGAGTATAGAAGATGAGAGAGTGGCAGGACAGACCTAAGTCTTTCTGTGGCTGTAGATTCTTGATGAGGAACTCAAGTTACCAGGCTGTAGTATCTCCAGGAACACAACAGACACGAGGAGCGCAGACCTCCAGAAAGTTGAACCAGGAAACTGAAAGTGCGGTTATGGTAGAATCCCACACAACCCAAAAACATAGGTCCTGGCATGTCAAATTAACATGCGGCAGATATATTTTTTATAAGTTAGTGAATAAAACACATTGACTCCACATGTGACACACGTATTGTACAGAACATCTTCATGTGATCACTTGTGTGATCACTTGTGTGATTACATAAAAATGTGGTTAATTGGACTTTCCCCCTGTTTTTAATCATGACTAAATGTACAAAACCACAATTTTTACTCTCAACATGTCCCACGCTAACTCACTGTCCGACCAGTTTGTGTTAAACAAACATTGTTGAGCCAATTTAACCCAACAAGCAACTCAAAGTTATTCTCACACGAGAGACAAATCCCAGTCCAGATATAAAACAAACACATTGTGTTTCTTTTCTGAGCTCTACTGCACATATTTGTGTGTTTGGAGTCAAATAAAAATCTTATATTTTGTTACACTCTGCTCTGATGGCAAAATACACCATGTGCAAGAAAAGCTGGATTTGGTAAAATGGCAAAAACTCATAACATAACCCTAACATGCTTTAGCTTCATGTTGAAACCTTCAGCTGTTCTGTGGAGCTGTGGCTGATCTCTATCAGTTTGGTTCACATGTTTAATGTTTAAGGAACCTGTTCGGAATTAATTCTGCATCAGTGGCTTCTAAAAGCATTAAGAGAAGCTAAAAGGTAAACTTTATTCAAGAAGGCTGCAAAAGTATTCATCTCTCTTGGTAACTTCCATTTTGGCTGCTTCACAACATGGAATTTAAATTGATATTTATTTAGTCTTTAAGCAATAATTCTATAAAAAATACTTCATATGTACAGCATTAAATGATGATTTTTTTTCTTAAATGTATTTCTTGAAAATATAAAACTGGTGCACTCATATGTAATAAACAATGTCAGCCCCAAAACTCAAGCCTTTGTGTCCAGTTCCAGCATTGGTTCTCTTCAGGACCATGTCTTGGTCCATCTAACTGGACCTTTTGTCTGTTCTTTATGTCCCAACGTCTCCAGCCTCTTCAAGATGGTACTGCTTATATTCAGTGATCATCAAATCAAACCAGAGATTCTCAGTTGGCCTGAGGTCTGGACTTTGACTGGATCGTTCCAGGACCTTCAGCTGGTTCTCCTTCAACCAGGGGAATGTTCTTCAGCTGTGTTTTGGGTCGTTGTCCTGCTGGAAGATAAACTTTGTTCAAGTCTCAAATCTCACATTTCCTTAAACAGTTTCTCAGTCCCTGAAGATGAATAACTGTCCCACATCATGATGCTGCCACCACCATGCATCACTCTAGGGATGATGTTCTTGGTGCGTTTAGAGGAGACAGATTTGCCTCAGACATGGTCGTTTCACATGTTTGGTCAAACCTTCCACACAATTCAGTTTTTTATTTTTTATTTTTATTCATCTATGTCTTCATTTCTGTGCACTCTTCCATGAAGCCCAGTTCTGTGCAGCCTTTAGTGGTCCTATGGACAGACAGGGCCACCAGAAGCTCCTTCAGGATTATCTTTGTCCTGGAAGTGTCTCACATGTGAGACACATGAGTTTTGGTGGACGATCCTCTTTTGGCAGGTTTGCTGTGGTGACATCACCTCATTATTCCCTAATAATGGATTTAATGGATCTCCTTGTACCTCAAAGGTTCTGGACCGCTGTTGATTCTGGGGGCTGCTAAAACAGATGGCTCTATACAGAGCTCATTTGACACTCTGATACTCTGAAGCATTGAGGTTTCAAAGTAAAGGGCTTGAATACACATTCATGTACCACTTCTTGGTTATATATTTTTAATTATTTAAAATGTTCCCCATTTATACAGGTATTCAGTAATCTGAAGTGGAGAATTAGGTAGTTAGACAACAAGATTAATTAATCTGTATTAATAATTATTCTGTCTTTAAACCTCTTGGGTTTACGGGCTGAACTCTCTTTATAACTGAAAACTGAGAAGCAATCATAGCAAGAAAAGTAGCCCATAAGGCCCTTTAAAAATAAAATGTTGCAAATTTCTTTGCAACTGAAAAATGGATTCAAAGCAACCAAAAAATTATTTCTACCATATCATTCCACGCCAAGAAAAATGATCTTTGAGCTGAGTGGATTTCAAACAGCTCTTTGAATGTCCCTGCAGCTCCTGTCGATGATTGAACCGTGAATTCTGCATCAAATCAAAGGCTGCTTGAAGACAGAGCGACATCTTCAATCTGAAAACTGAAGCTGAAACTGAAGTGGCCTTTAAAGATCATGTGTGCAGGAAATCCTACAAGAAAACAAACCTCAACAAGAAGAAATGGAAGGTTTTGAAATGACAATCAAAGCAATCAAAGGGTTGAATTTAAAAATGCCATCAGCAGCTAAATGGGAAATAAAAAAATCCTTGTGTCAAATCATCTGGAAACTGAAGGAAAAGAGGAGAGATGAAACAGCTAATGACAAAGAAGAATGCTTTATTTTGCCCTCTGAAAAACCAAAAACACATCTGTAGCTCTGTCAAAGAGGATCAAATGTTAACTTAAAAAAAAAAAAAGTAAACAATTACCATTAACACTTTTCATGGCTTTCATGGAATGTCTGCGTATAGAAAACATTAGCACTCAACCTTCTGTCCTAGAAAGTCTGTAAAGGCTTCAAACTGCATGTTTTAACATACAAACTGTTTCTGTTTCCACGTTTCAGAGCCACAGGCGGCCCTTAAAGACGATGGAGACTTTTCAATAATTCAACTAGTTTTACATTCAGCAGAGCAGCTGGAACAGCAGGACTGCTTTTGAATTTTACTTTGTGTTGTAAAGTTATTTATTTGTGTGGAACCAGAGTTGGCATCCAGACTTATTGTGTTTAAATATCTGAACCCTTTTTGAAACCTGTTTAACGTCTGTATGCTTGGCACAATTTTAGCTGTTTTAGCAATGGCCTGAGGTCATAACACTCCACTAATCAAGACAGAGCCTTTACCCCTGGTTAAATGACAGTAAAGTTTCAACACAAGTATACATCTAGGAAAATGATTCTCACTTTGGGTGTGAGAGGCTTCACATCCCGGACGAGCCCCCATTCTTTTATGGGCTGGCTTAAAGAGCATAGCAAAAAAGGAGAAGCACACAGGAATAACTTTTTTTTGTCAAGTAAATCAAATGTAACCTAAGAAAAAAGAAATGGGGGAACTCTTCTCTCTGGTCAGGACATTTTGGTCAGCTGTCTCCATTTCCCAAGTAGCTCCCAATCACCTGTAACAGTAGTATTTCTAGTTTTTGTCGGGCTTTTGCTACTTTTAGCTTTTAGTTAGACTTTTGATACATTAGGTTTTAGCTAGTTATTTGCTAGTCTTATGGAATCAGTTAGTGGTCAGAGCGTGTGTTAAAGATGACTCAGATACCACAGTAAGTTAAAACTGAAGGAGTTTTCATCATTTTTGAGTTTGTTGAAGTCTTTCATAGTTGTGGTGATATTAAACACAATTTTATTTACTTTTGTAAAAATCTGTGAAGGGAAATCTATATGTACTTTTTGTTTAAATTTAGGGTTCAATTATTACATTTATTATTCGTCATTATGGTAACTGCTACCTGAAAAACCCTGGAATAGATTGAATGTGCAATTGACTCGGTTAAACTTCAGATTACTGTTTAGGTTATTAAAGGGATTTAAGAAGTGAACATGAATGGAACCATGAGTGAAGTTATGTGAGCTGATATAATTACAGCCCAATGAAACAAAGTAAAACAGTCTATGAGTAAGGAAACCTCTGGTTTTTCATGCAAAGTGATGCAAATGAGAAGCTTGGGGCTTTTAGAGCTGAAGCCATCACAGGTGTGTCGATCAACTCATCGTTCCTCTGCTGGATCTCCCAATACCGTTTACTTTGCTGATTTCTGTTATTGTTTTTGATCATTTATTTTAGTGTTAATAACTGTTGACTGTTTCCTCTCATTCTTCATGAAGTGAATGTTTTGTATTTTAATGAGCTGTCATTCAGCATAAACTTCAGGAGGAATGGACGATGTCAGAAGGTTAATTGGTTTTAGGTTAATTAATTTAGCTCGGGCCAGAAGGTCATTTATTTAAAAGACTGAGCTTTTATTATTGCTACCCACCATGAAACATTCATGAGCACTGGAAGAGGAAGGAGACCCATCATTACTTGAAGGAATGGGGATGACTCTCAGCAACCACCATGCCAAATTATAGCTCAGTATCTGTTTATTTGAACGATAAATGTCCATTTTGATGTTTGCCAAAATTTGATCAGCTGTGGCAGCCTTACCAAATTCGACTGACTCCAAAAGGTAATTACATGTAGATGTATATCCAATGATTATGTACTGAGTTTAATAAAAAATGTGATGAATGCTTCACAAAAACTGCAGACAAATGCACAATAATTCAGCTTATATCTAATGTTTTATAGGCTTTTCTTGTTGAACCCAAAAATATTTGTACAATATGAAAGCTGATCGGATTCTAACCAGGCAACAGACTAATCCTGAGTTATGAGAGTCTTTAATATTCTACCAGAATATTAGTGTTTTGTTTGTGCTTTATAAATATCCTGTCAACGCATCAAGACAAACTAGTGAACTGTCAATTATTTAGCCACATTATTAATGCTAATAAATCTTTACTATTAATAAATATTGATATGTCGTACAATCGCCTAACTTTTGGGAAGGATTTTATACAGAAGTTAAATTTTTACAAATAAAAGTATGTTGAATTAATATAACGTCTGTCAACAGATGCATCTTAAGTTTTCAGCATTTTATGAAGTAATTTTTAAAATAAATGTAAACTAAAAATAACAGTTTTTTTTTTTATTTGGAGCAAAATAATGTAAATAAACAAGATTTGTAACATTCCTTGACGACTTCTGAATGGACTTTTTTTTTTCCCTTAAATTGTGATTTAGGATGGTTGCCCCAGAGAATCAATATGAGCAAAAATAGCTACAACGTGGCCTATTTTACACATATTGAGCTAAACAAAAGGCATATACAACACAATGGTACTTCTTCCCGCTAAGTGTCAACAATGGTGTACCACAAGGCTCAGTCTTAGGACACGTCCTCTTTACAAACTACACAAGTAATGTAGGTCAGAACATTCCTGACACATCCTTTCATTTCTATGCCGGCGATACAGTTGTTGTCCTTCTTTTCATCTTATCTATGAATGGTGATCCTGCGTTTGTCGATTCTTACAAATACTGTACATGGGAATCTTGGTCGAAAACTGGACAAATAAATTAAAAATAAGTTTCTTTTTCAGATATACTGTAGATTTTGTTTAACAAATGCTAGAAAACAACTTATGACCACTACTTTCCTTCCATTCATTGACTACAGTGATATTACTGTATTTGCATGAATGCTCCTGCCAGCTCCTTGCAGATGTTGGATACTGTCTATCACGGTGTGTTGAGATTCATAACTGAGTGTAACTACTGTACCCATCACTGCACCCTGTGTTCATTGTTTAACTGGTCATCATTACTTCACGTAGACTCTCACAGGTACATTTTCATCTTTAAATCACTCCTTGGTCTGCTGCCTTCATATATCTCACACGTGGGAGGATATATATATA
>JARVLU010000599.1:9189774-9206830 GCA_031762415.1 Simpsonichthys santanae | reverse complement strand
CTTCTCTAAATGGCTTTAAGAATCTGTTGGAATCCTGGCAGAAACCAATGCAGACATGTTCCTGTTTTTGATTTTCTTCATCTGCCTTATAATCGGTTTGTTTTGCTACTTTGACATCTTTGTTTTAACTGGTAAAAAAAAATAAAAAATCTATTTCTCTCTTATGACTGTCGATTGTTGATTGTCCAAGAAAAATCTACTGTTGCTGTTGTCATCGTTTTGTTTGCAGCCAGGTCTCTCTTGTAAATGAGTCCTCGAGACTCAATGGGATTAACCTGCCTAAATAAAGGTTGAATGAAAAGTGACTCACTTAGGATGGAAAACCACTACATTTTTAAAAACAGAGACAGAAATAATCTCTGGGCTTTTAAAATAGTACATTTGTATGTAGATATTTGTATAATGTACACTGGGTACTTTAGCCACTGAAAACTTTACAAAAGGATTGGACTGAAGATTGCGTTTGTGGTCAAATCCTCATTTTTCTTTTATTAAAATTTTTTCTGTAAAGTGTATTTTTTATTTAACTGTAGTATTTTGTCATGGTTTCAGTATGCATACCGTAATTTGTTTCAGAGTTTGAATAATTGTCTGTTTCTATTTTGATGCTATAATTTTGTAGTATATTTTATAACACATGTCCAATAGCATTTCACTAACTTTGGTCATTTAATGTAACGTTCAGTAATGTACACTGACCTCAGTAAGTAAATAAACAAACTACAGTATAATATAAGTGTTGGTAGCTGATTCCTCAGTGATGGGAGTACAAACTACAAGCCCATTTTAAAGAGTGGAAATAGGTGCAACAAGACTGGAAAATTGTGTAATGTTGAAGAAAAGACGAAAACAGAACATCTAATTAGACTAACTGGTGACAGATGTATTTGTGTTCGAAGTTCCTGCATGATGAAAAAAAATTAAGGGCTAAATTTCAAAAACAGTTTTTTTTGGCGTGAGCCTACAAATAGTTTGCAGATAAAGCATCTTCTATAATGCACAAGACTGATGAAGTCTTCTGGATAAAAGATGAAACGTTTCAACATTTTTTTTTTAAATCCATCCAGAGGACTTAACTTTGTTAGACATCTCCTATAATGAACAATTTCACCGACAGATTTAGAAAACACAAACTTGTGTCTAAACAAATCATTATAGGTTTAAATGTTAGTTTTTAAAATGTCAAACAGGAGAGATTTGGATTGCTGGTGCTGAATCTACCAAACAATTGTATTTTTTACACTTGATTTCCAAATACATTATGTGTTTTCTGTTGCAAAAAGTGTTCTTTGAAACTAATTATTGAGGAGATAATGTCACAAAACTGGTTTTGAGTCCAGATCATGGCAAACAAATCGCATCAGAACTCAGCAGGATGCAGTCGCAAAATGTTTCCTGTGTATTAAATATGGTTAAACAGTTTGGTACACAAGTGTTAGGTACTTTGTAATAGTTTAGAAATAATACTTGTTTTAGCAGATTAGCATTTTCACTAACTTTGGAAACCGTTAGCGGAATTAGCTTCTACTAAATTCAGTTTTGCCAACTTAATAATTTCTAACAAAATTCACAAGCTTGTTGTAGACGTGTCTTGAAGAGTCCATGAGGCACGTTATTGGCGTACAGGGGACAAGATGTTATTGGTCGACGCAGCTTCAACAGGAAGGAAACGGCAACATGTGACACAGACTGAGTGACAGTCGTCATAGCAGTTACAGGTTTAGCAGTTTAGCAAAGCTAATTTGCTCACCACTGGTTAAAATATATATATTTAAATTGTTTACATGAGTAAACATATTAAAATTCCACAGGCTCTCCAAATCTTTTAATCACTTCCTAAATACGGACTTAAACTGTGCAAGCGCTGTCTGGAAAGGCGATGTGTCTGAGTGTAATGTTTGAGTGATTTGTCATGTTTTTGTGGCCTGACTGACCCAGTGACTCAAACGTTCTGTCACCTGAGAGTTTTATGACTAAGCAACAACAACAAAAAAAGAACATGGCACAATGAGCAACCACACAACACTGTTAAAAAAAAAACAACCTTAGATGGATAAAACTAATATTTGCGCTCCTGAACAGCTAATAAAATGGTGGTTAATTAGGGACAAAGTTTCAACCTGTTTGTCTCTCGATAAGCACCAGAGTGTCCTCTGTGGGCGCCCCTTCAAGGAGCTTCTCTGTCAGCCGACTGCCACAAGCCTTCAGCAACCTGGAATCCAAAAGAAAGCACAAATCCCTATGAGTAAAAAAAACAAACAGATATACATTTGCAATGCTGAGAGTCTCACTAGTCACTCACCAGCTGAAGGAGCAGTGCAGGCTCGCCCAGAGATTGGGATGCTGGGTGAGAGAAGTTAGTGATCGGGCTGCGTTGCCACTCCTCTGATGTGGAAAAACCGCTGGTGAAAACACGCTGTTCATCCTCAGAGCTCGCTGCGGACAGACTCCCTGTTCACTGTCAAACACCTGATGAAGAAAATGTTGCAAAACAATTACAGATTTTCAAAATGGTGAGCTTTTTAATAGAAAATGCATGCACAGCCCTTGTTGATGCCCTACTTTTAGTGCTGTGTTTTGCAGACTTTGTATGGTGAGCTTGAGGTGTCGTAACAAGAAAGGCCAGGAGTTAATGAGGTAGATCCTGTCCATGGCTACCACAACAATGCTGTACCAACGCTGGAACCCCCTGGCCAGGCTGTCTTTGATGAAAAAGGTGTGTGAGAACACAAATCCATGTTGCTCATCCCCGAAGAAAATTGGCCCTTCGCGTCCAGGACAGACCTGAGGCCAAAGCAGAAGGATTTGTGGATACAGTGTTTGGAGAGAGTGGGCTAAAAACACGAGTATGTCGCTGCTTACCTCGCAGCTGAGACTGCGCACACACGCCTGCCGGACCACGCTAAAAAGCTGCGACTGCCTGGGGTGTTGATGGCTCAAGAAGCGAATGCCCGTTTCATTATCGATGCTCATAAAGCCCGGGTGAGATGCAGGGAGAGATCGGCATCCCTGTGCAGTGCAGAAATAGAAAAATGAGACCTTCATAGACATGTGAGAGGATGACATCAAGCTGAATGTCCACAATACACTCAGGGTGAGGGGACTTTATGTCCATAGCCTGTCCACTCACCTCACACATCTCTCCTCTTTGTGTTGCTGAACTGTTGGCCCTCATGGTCAGGCCTTCACCTTCCCGGTCACCATCTCTGTCCCCAGGCACTGGGGTACCTACCTGAGAGGAGGGGTCTGGGGATGGAGGGTGGAGTGCCTCGGTGCAGAATAGTGTCCGAGGTCCATGGAGCTCACAGAAGTGACACAGAGCTACCAGAGCATTCATCTGAAAAACAATTCAATTCAGTTTATTTATATAGTGCCAGTTCACAACAACGTTGTCTCAGGGCACTTTACAGAAACATTCACATTCATAAAAAAGCCATTTAGTAAAAGTCTCTATCTAAGGAAGCCAGCAGACTTGTTGAACCTTCACTTTGTCACAGTCTCACATCGTGAGCAAGCACAGTGGCAACAGTGGAAAGGAAAAACTCCCTTTTAACAGGAAGAAACCTCCAACAGAACCAGGCTCAGGACAAGCAGCCATCTGCTTCAACCAGCTGGGTTTGAGGACGGGAAGTAGAAACAGGTCCAGGTGTACTTTATATAGGAGGAAAAAAAAAATCACATGTTAAGGATATAAATAATTACCAATACAAACAGGTAGAGTAGAACAAATAAAGACAACAGCAGAGTGAGGAAATGTCAGTTCGTCCTCCAGCAGTCTAAGAAGCCTATAGCAGCATAGGTAAGGGGAAGGCCAGAAGACCAAAGCCAACACTAACTATAGGATTTATCAAAAAGGAAAGATTTAAGCAGCATGATGGATCAGTGGTTAGCACTGTTGCCTCACAGCAAGAAGGTCCTGGGTTCAATCCCCAGTTGGATCTGAAGTCTTTCAGTGTGGAGTTTGCATGTTGTTCTCGTGCTTGCGTGGGTTTTCTCCAGGTACTCCGGTTTCCTTCCACAGACCAAAAACATGCATGTTGGGCTGCCTTCAGGTCCAGACCTCCCTGACAAAAGAGGTATGTGATTTCAATGGGATTTGCCTGGTTAAATAAAGGTTAATAAGCCTAATCTTAGACAATGTGTCAGCCTTACTGAAACTGGAAGTTGGTTCCACAAGAGAGGAGCCTGATAACTGAAAGCTCTGCCTCCCGTTCTGCTTTTGGAAACTCTAGGAACCACAATTAAACCTGCAGTCTGAGAGTGAAGTGCTCTGGGAGGGGATATGGAACAGTAAGATCAGTAATCTGTAGCAGCCGCCTTAAACTGAGTTGGATCCAACAGTCAATCAGTTGTAGATGTACATGGCATGATTACTTTCTAAATATGTAAATAAAATCATTCTAGTAGTTGTTGAGATATCTTGTTAACAGACACACAGAGATGACTTGAAATGAGTAATGGCACAATTTTAAATAAACATCACACATGATCTGTTAGTGCTCAGGATATGTTTTTTTTTTTCTTCTATTATCATGCTGTTGACCTTCAACCAAAGATCAAGAGCATGAATGTTTAGTCTCCAAATCCTATGTGTCTATTTTCACTACTTTTTATTGTCTGTCCGTACAGGTCTCACTTGTAAATGAGTCTACGAGGCTCAATATGACTTATCTGTTTAAATAAAGGTTGAATGAATGTGTCTGAGATCAATCTGAGTGACCACCACACCAAGTTTTAGTTTAGTTTCTGCAAGACTGACTGTTTTAGCCATTGTTGTTTTTTTACACTGCCTGGCCCAAAAAAAGTTGCCACCAAAAAAATAAAGGTCACACTAATATTTCGTTGGACTGCCTTTAGCTTTGATTATGGCATGCATTCACTGTGGCATTGTTTCGATAAGCTTCTGCAATGTCACAAGATCCATTTCCGTTCAGTGTTCCATTCATTTTTCACCAAGATCTTGCATTGATGATGGCAGATTCCAACCAATGTGCAAAGCCTTCTCCAACACATCCCAAAGATTCTCAATGGGGTTGAAGTCTGGACTCTCTGATGGTCAACCCATGTGTGAAAATGATGTGTCATGCTCCGAGAAACACTCTTACAATTCGAGCTCTATGAATCCTGGCATTGTCATCTTGGAATATACTCGTGCCATCAGGGAAGAAAAATCCATTGCTGGAATAACCTGGTCATTCAGTATATTATGGTCAGCTGACCTCGTCCTCTTGAGCACATACTGTTGATGAACCTAGACCTGACCAACTGCAGCAACCCCAGATCATAGCACTGCCTCCACAGTAGGCTTTAGGCATGATTGGTGCATCACTTCACCTGCCTCTCTTCTTACCCCGATGCACCCATCACTCTGGAACAGGGTGAATCTGGACTCATCAGACCACATGACCTTCTTTCATTGCTCCAGAGTCCAAAAAGAAAAAGGGCTTCAATTTGCTAGAGAGCATAAAGATTGGTTAGCCTCACTGATTAGTGGTTTTCTTAAGACTACACAGCTGCTCAGTCCCAATCCACTGATTTCCCTTCACATTGTGCATGTGGAAATGCTCTTACTTTCACTAACATAGCCCTGAGTGCCACTGTTGTTATTCTTCGATTTGATTTCACGATCATAATCATTCAGGATTTTTGTTTCGGCCACATTTCTTCCTCGAAGACAATGGGTCCCCCACTATCCTTCCAGTTTTTAATAATGCATTGGACAGTTCTTAACCCACTTGTAGTAGTTTCTGCAATCTCCTTAGATGTTGTCTCTGCTTGATGCCAATGATTTGACCCTTCTCAAACAGACCGACATCTATTCCACGACCACGTTATGTGTCTTTCAACTTGGTTGTTTAAGAAATGAGAAACAACTCATTGCACCAGTTGGGGTTAAATAACTTCTTGCCAGCTGAAAAATAATCACCCATGCACTAATTATCCACCAGGTGGCAACTTTTTTTTTGGCCAGGCAGTGTATTTGTTAACATCAGGTGGTTGTGGCAGCCATCTTAAATTGGGTATTTACTCTAAACATTAATCAATTGTTGAGGTAACGTTCATTACTTTTAGCAAGTTCCATTAAAATCCACCCAGAAGTTCATGAGAGACTTCACTAACAGACAGTCCCAGACCAAACCATTATGATCTGTCTGAAGGAAAATAAAATGGAGGTGCAGTAAACCCCTGGCATATTATTTCCAAACAAGCTTTTGTGAGCTGAACTCATGATCTCTTGGTGCAACAAGATTTGAAATATGCCTGGTGCTCAGAGCGCATGCCAAACATCTGCGTCTGCACGGCTTCATTCATTTTGCACAAGGTCGAGCCCGCCTGAGCGTGAATTAAACAGAGGTTTGCAGCCATCCCTGACCAGGATCCATTTCACTTCATACACTCTCCGCCTTTCAGATACGAAAACATAAATAAAATGAAATAAAAAAAAAATGAGTGAGAGAGGGAATGTCTGACCTTTTTCAGTGCACAGTCTGTAAAGTGATGTGATTCAAATGTGTCAGGAAGATGAGAAAACGTGTGGAGAAGCAGAAACTGAAGGAAGAGAGCAAATTGTAGTCAGAGTGAGGCGATACTGACACAGGAAAGTTCTTATGTATACGTTACTTTTTTTTGGCACCTTGTAAAACTTAATCTCCCAGAATATCTATTTTGATCAAAGCACATGTCACTCAAAGTCAATTGATTAGTGAAAAAGGCCATTTTGGTTTTAAAAATGCCGACTTTCTGCTGGCTGCATGAATCTGTAGCTGAGGGGTCACCATATGATGGAACATGTGAACAACCAAACAAAAACACTGTCTTGAGCAAACATTTGACCCGTGAGCCAGCAGCTGTAAGGTTCTGGCCCAGAACGTTTGACAGCACCTTGTTAAAGGGATATTCTTGAGGGAATTCACTGTTTGATTTCACTGATAAAAGGAAATGTTAAACATTTCTCATCATGATCTTTTGATACAACTTTTGAGTCCTGGATGCTTGATTGGCCGGTCCGTTTAGTATTCGGGCTTCACAGCATGTGTGAGACCAATTATCCATCGGGTCATTACCGATGTGTCACCACCGACTGAAGGATTTAAGGGAAAATGGATGCATTTTGATTGAATGTTTCAGAGGCTCTTTGTACAGACAAGAAACAAATGATTCCAGTGTCCTCTGACGGATTCAGCAACAGAAAAGAGCTAAAATTATTCTGGAAATGCCAAGTGCTGAAAACCTTGATTTGGATTTGTTTAAAACTACTGAATGGTTGGAGTTTAAACCAGCAAAACATAAGTTAAAACAAAGCAAAACATGAGCTAAAATGGGCATAATACAAATCAAACAAGAACACAAGCTAAAACAAAGTGAAGAATGAGCTATTTAACAAGAATACAAACTAAATCAAGCAAAATATAAGCTAAAACAAACAAAGCACAAGCTAAAATGAGCATGGCGCAAATATATAAAGAACACAAGCTAAAACTAACAAAAACAAACTAAAGCTGGCTAAAATGAGTAGAACATTTGCTGAAACCAATGGGATCTAAAATGTGATCGTAGCAAAACCACAGCTAACTAAATTGTCCCTGGTGTGAGTGACAGATTGAATGTTGTGTGTCTCATTTGTCTCTATGTGTCCCTGTGATGGACTGGAGATCAGTCCAGAGTGTCCCCTGCCTCTTGCACAGTGATGGCTGGACATGAGCACCAGTGACCCCCCGTGACCCAGAAAAGGAAGAAGCAAGTAAAGATAATGGATTAAAACCATAGCTGAAAGCTAAAATGAGCAAAATCATAAATTAAAGCTATAACAATCATTTTTTTACCTAAAACAAGCTAAACAGTAGCTAAAGCTGAAATAAACAAAACTGTAGCTTAAAGCTATATGCAAAACAGTAGCTAAGAGCTAAATAGCAAACTTATGTATACAATTTAAAAGTATTATAACAAGACAAAAACAGGAACAATAGTTGTAGCAGATTTTAATGAAAATAATTCCAAAGGAATTAAAAAATCTTAATGCATTTTTTATAAGGAATTTTATTTTAAATTAAATATAAATGTTACGTAGACTGAACGTTAGAGCACAATATTCCCACTGGAGCGCAACGTTTTCATATATGAAAGGCTAAGCTAGCACAAGGTACAAAGTATGTGGAAGAAGTTAGATTGTAACAAACATATGATTTTAAATATAAACTGGGAAACAGTGAGGATGCTCACTTAGCATTCACAAACAAACAAACAAACAAACAAACAAAAACAACACAAAGTTCAGCTTCAGAAACTGAGGCATGTTTTTCATTCTGAGCTACCAAAAAATGATAAATACACAATGAAAGAAAGAATCTTTGAATCGTAAACATCTTATTTCAAATCTAAAGTGTGCAGTCAGGAAACATTCAGGCTCTGAGTAAAGCAGCTGAAGAGATTTGATAATTGCACGAGTCCAGTTGTGAGCGCACGTTTGCTCGGCTGGCAGGTGGTACAGTAACAAGCAGCAGCTTTCAGCTGCAGTGATAACAGCTCATGATGCTTGCTCTGAGTCAGCTGACTGCAGGGACACAAGTGGGAAGTGGGGAATAAAAAGAAGTATTCATTACTGAAACTGTGTCGTTTATTTTGTTGTTTAGTCGTTTCACATATCACAAGGGTTCTGGATAATTACAGCTCAGGCTAATTCACTTTTAATCATTTTTCCCCTCACCTGCTTTGTGGAGAAAAAGCACGAGGAGGCGAGCAGCTCACGCACGCCTCTAATTATAGTTCCTCGCACAGCAGCGACGACGGAGCTAACCTGGTCATTTATGAGCAGGTTTGTGCTTTTAAATCACACTCGTGAAAGTCTTGACTATGAAAAGAATATCATCAGGCAGAATACAAACCATCGACATGTTCTTATGAATGCTCATTATGACTGAACGCTAGAATTAACCAGACTCCTTACTACTCGTGTTTCCGGCTGTCGCGTCTTCTTCCATCACATCTGAAGCTACGGCGTTTATGTCCCCCGGCTCCAGCTCGGGCAGACCTTGTAGGTATAAAATAAATAAATGACTTGTTTGACCTTGTTGTTTAATAGACACGAAAGATAAACATATTTGTTCCTGGTGTTATTCATGAGGCCAACTCAACAGCTCGGACAAGTCGATAAGTCAGAGGGAGGATCAGACCAAGGGGAGTCGTGTGATTGACTGCGCCTGTTGGGTGGGGGGGTTCTCACACAGCCTCGGGGTGGATACACCTCCTGGAGGCCCCACTCAGCACTGGGAGGTGGTGGTATTGGTAGTGGTGGTGGTGGTGACTTTATTATCGGCACCTGGAAGTGACCTGACTCGTTGCTATGATCTAAACTGACACAGCTGCTTTGGACAAGCCTTGAGACTGACGAGGATCTGCTGACCTCGGATCATCCTTTGGCTTCATGATCATCCATCCGTTACCCACTTCTTCATTTTTGTGTTGCAGGGGTCACTGGTGCCCATATCCAGCAGTCACTGTGCAAGAGGTGGGGGACACCCTGTACAGATCTCCAGTCCATCACAAGGACTCATAGAGACAAACATTCACTCTCTCTCACTCACACCTATGGACAATTTAGAGTCACCAGTCAGTCTAACATGCATGTTTTTGGTCTGTGAGGAAACTGGAGTACCCAGAGAAAACCCACGCATGCACAAAGAGAACATCTAAACTCCACCCAGAAAGTCCCCTGACCGGGGTTTGATCCTGTGACCTCCTCGCTGAGAGGCGGCAGCTCTACCGACTGTGCCACTGTGCCGCCCACGCCAAGAACACAGTTTTTAATGTCCTAATGCTGCTTAATAATCCAGGTTGATGAATCTGAAAAGGTTGAGTCAGGTCCTTCTTTAACAAAACGTTTCAGCTTTTATCCAAAAGACTTCTTCTGGATAAAAGATGCTTCTGACTGAAGAAGTCTCCTGAATAAAAGATGAAACATTTCAACTAGAAGAATCCATTCAGCGGACCTGACTCAACCTTGTCAGAACTATTTCATAAATATTTTTTCCACAACAAACTAATCAGTTATTTAGAGCTATCTGACGTAAACTTATCAACTTTAAAACATGTTTTTTAAAACTATTTAAATGTTATTTATTTTAAATAACACTAAATTTCAGGTTTTAAACATATCAAGAAAACATGTTTTATGGCAATTTTTATTTTTACATTAAAATTGTTAAAAACGAAAGGAAGAATTTTCTCCCATTAATACACCCTGAGTGTTTTTTTTTTAATTATTATTTTTATTTTACAATTAATTAGATAAATAATTCCAGTCTAGAATTTTGTGAAGACCATCCAGTCCACTGGACCCTTCAAATGTGACCAATGAAAATGAGGCCTTGTTTTCTGTCAAACTTAGTCCTGTCTCTCACAGGTCAGACATTGAGTTTTTTTTTTTTAAACTAATCTGTATTATTATTATTATTGTTGTTATTGTTATTGTTGTTGTTATTGTTATTATTATTATTATTATTATTATTTAACTCTTCCTGTGGTAAAAACATTACTTTCTAAATTGTTTTTTGCTTGCACTGACCCGTGTATGCAAAACAGCTGCTGCAGCACGGTGTGCCTGCTAATGACGTCCAGCTTTGGCTGAAACCAACGGCAGTCGGTGCTTATCAGCCGTGGAACGTCTGACTCTGCAGCCTGCATGCATGCAAAACGGCTTTTTAGTACTAAATGTTTACTTGTGCATGTTACACACGAGTCTTTGCTTGTTTAGCTGTAAAGACGTCCAAACTAAAACAAATTTGAAAGTCGACCCGAGAGACGGGACTCCGCGGTGATGTCTGACCCGGAATGATGAAGCTCTTCTGAAGTGAGCTGAGCTCCTTCTTTGTAGATGTTTACAGAGGCTCTCAGATATAAAGGTGGAGCATCATCTAGTGAGTTAATACACATTTGGAAAGGATGGGGATAAAGGTATGTATAAAGAAAAACATTACTGAGAGGATAGGAGTGCAGTACAGTATTTTATGATATAATAAATGTATGTCAGACTCTGTAGTTTTCTCCGGCCCCTTCCCCAACCTGACCAGTGATGACATGTTTAGCCGTATGTCGTCTTTCAACCGCTGGGTGTCCAGGAGGCGCTCTGAAGACATTTGTAGATAACTGGTGTGCATTTTGGGGAAAACCCAGTCTGAGGCGGAGAGATGGAATCCATCCCACTTTGAATGGAGCAGCACTTCTCTCTAAAAACTTAGCTGATCCATTTGGACATCCAGTTCATCGACAATTATTGGTTCAGTCTAGAAATCAGTCCAGGAAGCAGAGTTGTAGTCTTCCACACCTCTCTGTTGCTTCTCTGCTACCCACCCAAACCCCCAATGAAACAGTGCCAACTTGCCCACGACTTCAATCAAATAAACCAAATATCAGCTCTAAAAATATTAACCATTAAAATCTTACTAAAATAAACACAGTTACTTTACAAGAACAAAAGAAGAAAATAATTGAATGTGGTTTATTAAACATTAGATCTATTTCCTCCAAACCCCTGTTAGTTAATGACCCGATAACTGTTCATCATATTGATTTCTCCTGCTTCCTGGAAATCTTACAAAAAGATCTGACGCTCTCGACCTTGACTTCTCTAAATGGCTTTAAGAAGCTGTTGTACTCCTGGCAAGAACCAATGCTGACATGTTCCTGTTTTTAGTTTTCTACATCTGCCTTATAATCTATCTGTTTTGCTACTTTGACGTCTTTTTTAACTTGTTTGAAAAAAAAAAATCTGTATGCCTCTTAGAATTGTCTATTGTTGTCGCTGTTGTCATCATTCTTTGTTGAAACCAGGTCTCTCTTGTAAACGAGTCCTCGAGGCTCAATGGAATTAACCTGCCTTAATAAAGGTTGAATGAAATGTATTCTGTCTGACAGAAACCTGGCTAAAACAGGAAGATTGTGTTGGTATAAATGAATCTGTTCAACCTAATTATTACATTTTCATGTTCCTAGAACAACAGGTCGAGGTGGAAGTGTTGCTTCTATTTTTCAGTCTGGACTCAATTAAGAGCAGCACAGTGGCACAGTTTGTAGAGCTGCTGCCTCTCAGTGAACAGGTTACACTGGTTCAAATCCCGGTCCGGGAGCCTTTCTGAGTGGAGTTTGCATGTTCGCTCCGTGCATGCATGGGTTTTCTCCGGGTACTCCAGTTTCCTCCCACAGACCAAAACATGTATGTTAGGCTGACTGGTAACTCTAAATAGGTGTGAGTGAGAGAATGAATGGTTGTTTGCCTCATGTGTGTCCCTGTGATGGACTTGTAATCTGTCCAAGGTGTCCCCCGCCTCTCACACAGTGATTACTGGACATGGGCACTGGCAACCCCCATGACCCAATAAGGAAGAAGTGGGTAAAGATAATGGATGGACTATTGATTAATACCATTGACTCTCAGAATCACACATACGGACAATTTAGAGTTACCAATCAGCCTAACTGCATGTTTTTGGTCTGTGGGAGGAAACTGCAGTACCCAGAGAAAATCCACGCATGCACGGAGAGAACATGCAAACTCCACCCAGAAAGCTCATGGGCCAGGCTTTGAACCGGCAACCTTCTTGCTGAGAGGCGGTAGCTCTACCAATTGCACCACTGTGATGCCCAAAATCATGTTTATTGCACCCCCCAAAATTAATAAATAAAATCAGACAAAACAATGTGTGGCTGATGTTTCCCAAAAAGACAATAGAAGGGTTTAAAATATCTCTCAGCCACTACCACACCCCTTTTTATCTACACAACGCTGACTGAGTTGGAACAGTTTGTGTTTGTTCGGTTGGCTCATCTGTGGTGAGCATGTTGTCTCCAAAAGGTCAAACAGATGTAAATTTACACCCAACAAATACTTTGACAGTTTTCAGTTAAATCCATCAGCTGGTAACTAGGAAGACAGTAAATCTAGAACAGCGGTGGGCAACATTATTTTATATATTTAACGTGATTGAAGGGCTCTTGGAGAATTGGAAAATAAAATTAAGATAATTGGGAAGATTTTTTTTCAGCTTCTTTTCATTTTAACATAGTTAGCATATTCTGTAAAATGGCACGTTTGACAATGTATTTGTTAGCTTAAATACGCAACAAACAAACAAACAAACAAAAAACAGTCTTTTAATATGATTTATATGAGTCTTTAAGGTTCAGTCTACTTTTGGAAACACAATGATCTAAAAAGTTTGTTTTAGTCTTTATCCAAAGGTTTTACACTGCATTTTTCCAATAGGTTTCATTTTGTGTATTTTTTCTAACCAAGGGTGCAGACAGACTCCAAGGAACTCAAAAGTAAAAATAAAGACAACTTATTTATTAACAAAAACTCAAAACAAAAGTGGCAGCAAAACTTACAAAAGCAGTAGCACAGGGAGACACGGAGGAAACAGAGCATGAGGGCTGGGAAGCACAATGCATCGACGATGGGGAGGGTGGAGCAGCTTGGGATGTTATCAGCCCATTAAATGGCCGTTATTAGTAGTTACCATCCCCATATGTAGCGGTGAGACTGTCCCACCTACATCCTAATAGGTTTAAAGGTACATTATTGTTATTATTGCTGATAATAGGCAGCGTCTCACCGGAGTAAACCAGGAAGTGTCTCTTTTTTTCTTCAGTTTATGTAACCCTTTGCCTAAACCTAACCTTACACCTGACCCAGAGGATCAACTTAGCCCCTTACCCTTGTGCCTAAAGCTAACCAAGACCCACCGCAAGACCCTTTACGCTAAACCTAACCACTGAAGCTATTATGAGCGCTAACAAAGCTAAAACCGGAGCCTATTATCATTGCAAAGAATGCTAACAATGCACCTTTAAACCCACTAAGAGTTACAAGAGGGGCAGTCTGAATGCTACATATGGGGATGATAACAACTAATAATGGCCATTTAATGGCTGATAACATTCAAAGCGGGTGGAGAAGGTGGAAACAGAGACACTGAACTTAAAGAGACACTAACGAGACACAATGATGAACACCTGGGGTGATTGGGACGGGGAACAGGTGAACCAGGAGCTGACAACATGAGGGGAGAAACACTGAGCAGGGCAGGAAACACGTGTAAGGAAAATAAACACAAGGATATAAAGAAATAACATAAAACACAGATTCTCACACTTTTAGATTTTGTTAGATTTCATTTATTAAATGCAGGTTTTCATCAACTTATTTTAAAGTTGTATTCTTTTCAGTTAAGAATTTTGGGGGCCGAACGGAGACTGGCTAAGGGCCACTTTTGGCCCTCGGACCACATATTGCCCACATCTGATCTAGGTCAAAAAGCTGCTTTATGTGGATTTATTTTATTATAATATGAACAAATTTAATAAGATTTTAATCTGGATCTGAACTAAATTTATGATTTGAAGTTAATTTTATTTAGATAAAGTGCTCTGAGGTGAGTTATGTTGCAATTTATATCAACAAACTGAAGCAATTTGCTCATTTTTCGCCGTTTAGCGATTAAATCCAAGCTCATTTGACTCTCAGCTCTCCTGCTTAGAGGAACCAGGTAAAGGTTTTAGAACAAATGACACAGACAGCACATATTCCTCCACAGAGCTGATGATCAGAAGATAGTTTCTGGCTTTAGGAGCGTGCTTTCTGTTCAGCGGTCCCAATTACTGCACAATTATCCTCCTGCTAACACATCGAAACACCTCAGAGACCTGGCAAGGTTGGCGAATCTCTACTTAGTTGGATATATTTCTTGTTATGCAGAAAAACCCGAGACAGATGTACTCGCACTCCCAGTGAGTGAGTACGAGCAGGTGATGAGTTCCTAATGACTCCAGCTGGCCACCGGAGCAAGACTGTGTTCCACCACCAGACAGTTATGTTGTCACTTTTCCCTCCACATCAGGGTGTCAGACTTTGAGCTGAAGTGACACATCCCTCCTTTAGCTGTTCTCTCCCAGCTAAGGACACTGACGGCTGGATCTGGAGGCAGAAAGGTCAGGCCACGAGGTTGGTTGTGCTAATGGACTGCTGACCAGGCGTTAAGCCGCACTCTCAGGAGACACTTGCAGCCTGGTTCTCACCTCGGCGCCGTGGCTCCTGTGTCCTTTACCGGCCCCGCTGCTCATTCTCACTTTTGTTTTTGCAGCCTTTTGCACGTTGCTCCTCACGCAGCCCCTCGTCGTGTGATCTGTTACCCTCTCGTGGGGCTTTAACTGAAATCTTGATCCAGAGCTAGGAGGCTATGGGGCCATTTGAAGCTCAAAGGAGAATTAAGGCATTGGTGAAGGTCTACCTCAAGATGGCAGTGTTCACCATGACAGCTTCCTCCCTCCTCAGCAGCTCAGACACAGTTATCTACACAAAACTGAAATTAAGTAAAGATAAGGAGGCAGGACGCATTTAATGATGGCTGTATCGCTGCACTCTGATTTACACGTCATTTAATCTGCCATTTTTCTTGGATATCTTGTGTTGCTTCCTACATGTCATTTCAGGGGGCAGAGTTCATCCTTTCAAAGTAAGATTCAGTTTTTTTATTCCACATCTGCAGTATCCTGCAGGGATGGGGGCCGAAAACGCAAAAAAGAGTGTTCATTGTCTCAGAAATACTCCAATGACCTTTGAGGACTTATCAGCATGCGTTTGTCTGATTTTTGTGAAGTCTGCTTCCATGGAGCCAATAATATTTCTGATTGTGACCAGAAAGTTATCTTGATCTTGGATTCCAGCATAAAAAGCTCTGGACTTTTCTTCTCTTTTTAATTTTAGTTCATTCGCACTAGCCATCGGATGAACTCAGGGCCGCATTTCCTCTTGCGTCCATGTCCTGGGAGGTTGTGCCAGGAAACTTATAGTTTTTAATACCATTGGCAGCTGTGGTGAGAGGAACCGGACTCTAATAATTTCAACCTATTTTTGTAAATTAATCCACAAATGGTTTATTTTTGTTTGGAGGCATGCAGGTGACCCGCCTGGACTGAATCCGTCCCTGCGAGCTGTAACAAAGTAGCTGTGATGACACGAGGGACGGCCAAGGTTAAATCTGAGGGACAAACGCTCACGAGCGGCTGCGGGGCGCAAAGCGGCGCACGGAGCGCAAACGCGCACACAGCGGGTACTCTATATGGAGAGCATTTTATCCTCTCTCGCACGCGCGCATAATTTCGCTTGTGATTTGTTTATTCTAAGCAGGTCGCGAAGGTGCACGCGCAAACAGGTTGATGCGCCCCTGTAGAGGCACTGCGTGTTTTATCTGCCTGAAGGAACACAATGAAATGACATTTATTATCATTTATTCATATATGTATCATCATCATCATCATCCCCAGCCTCGGGCTTTCGGTTAAAGCTGCAGCCTGCAGCATCTCTCACCCGCCGACGCGACCCTCAGGAGCGCGCGCGCCGAGTGACGCGGCCGCCAGCCAATCGCGTCGCCGCTCGGGTCGAAGACGCGTCTGGAAGGGATGGGGCGGTGTCCAATGACGAGGGTCGGCGGGGTAAGGGAGGGGAGGGGGGTTGTAGTGGGTATACTTCACCACCGCTCCTGTGGGTTTACAAAGAGTTAGAGCGAGATATTCAGCCGTGGGAGTGCGAGCGCGAGGATACGCGGCGCGGGCGCACAGTGCGTGGAACGGGACAGGCTGCGTGCATCCACAGGATCTCTGAGCCACCGGGACATTCAGCACCGCTTTTCCCCCCCTCCATTAAACCCTTTTGCTATTTTTTTTTTCTTCACCTTGTGTCTGGTGATTATTGGAACTTGAGTCATCATGACGGGACGCGCGCGGCTCGTGCTGCGTCGCCGCCTTCACCTTCACAGGTAAAACCGGGAGAAGGAGGAGGAGGAGGGAGGAAAGAGACAGCGTTTTCTCGGGACGTGCGCAGGGGATGAGCCCTGATTCTGGGACTAATGGGAGACTCCAGAAAGCTCTGAGCCTGATCCCAGTTCGTCCATCTCTGAACTTCAACTGGGGGGAGGAGGAGGAGGAGGAGGAGGAGGAAGGGAACTGCGACACGAGCTATGCAGCCTGACATTTACCCCAGTTTGGGCGCTCAGCATCTTCTTCC
>JARVLU010000599.1:9168331-9184544 GCA_031762415.1 Simpsonichthys santanae | reverse complement strand
CCCCCCCCCCCCCCCCGTACTCGAGTCCAGCCTCGGAGGGGAACACATGAGATATGACACTATACTGTAAGCACAACTTCATTGATTTGCTCAGTCATCCCACAATTCTAAGCAAGATTTACAGGAATCAATAAGTCTGACAAATGATTCAAAGAAGCACACAAACAGGGCCAATGTGTCCTCTGTAGTGCCACTGATAATATACATGTTTGCACTCACAGCTCTGTGCCGTTTGATTCATAGATTCCGAAGGGTTTTGTGTATAGCATAAATGCAGCCGGCGCAGACGCCTCAGCATAACTCACGGCAGTTCAGTCACACATCTAAAAACCTTTCCTTAAAGCTAACATCTGTTTGTAGAGTTCAAACTTAAAGACAAAATGAAGAAAATAGTAATCAGAGTGGCAATTTGTTATGCAGCAGAGAACAAGTACACATAAATAAAGGCAGTATCTCACAGGGGTGGGAGTGGTTGGTGAAATACATTCATGAGGGGGTCTCCTTATATGAGTCACAG
This sequence comes from Simpsonichthys santanae, assembly GCA_031762415.1. Taxonomy (NCBI): domain Eukaryota; kingdom Metazoa; phylum Chordata; class Actinopteri; order Cyprinodontiformes; family Rivulidae; genus Simpsonichthys; species Simpsonichthys santanae. The sequence goes on along the minus strand of JARVLU010000599.1, from coordinate 9,184,027 downwards.
AGAAATGCAGCCCTGTCTTGTTTTAAACATGTTAAAAAATATAATTAAACTATCAAATAGTCTCAAAGTCATTGGATGCATCTCCAACTCACCTTGAGAGCATCTGAGGTGCGCTAGAGCTGTAGTGTTGTGGGGGGGGGGGGCTCATCTGTCCAATTTCCATTTTGGTAATGGCCACATCTGCCCATATGTCAAACTCAAGGCCCGCGTGCTAAATGTGGATCTCTTTGACATCTTTTCTGGCCCCCAAGATGCTACGTTAAACACAAAATACTTTTATCAAGTGGAGTTTTATATATTTTTTGGTAATCTTTAATTATGATGTGTAAAGCGCAACAGAGAATGTCAAACAGGACCAATCAAACTTGTTGAGGAACATGTGACCAAGAGAAGATTTTAGCCATTTGACTTGAGTTAATGTAGTTTCTGAAATAGGCCCTTAGTTTGAACTGTTTTTATTTTGGCCCCCTTTTATAAGTGAGTTTGACACCCCTGAGAAAGGTCACTATTAAAATTGGGTTGCCATGTCAAAATCCAAGATGGCCACCATCATATTTATGTAAACTGAACACTCTGATGATTTGAGGAAAATATTATTTCCAGTTGTTGTTGTTATTTTTTTAATTGTGTTTAAAAGTATAGTTTCCTCAAATGATTGACATGGCCCTTGGAGTGGCCAAAGATTAAACTATGGTGGCCAAGGCCACCATTGCCCACCCCCGAGCTCCACCACTGCACCTGACGGGGACTAAAATAGCTCCATCCACTCGCCACGATCTGTCACTCTGTGCTGCCTCAGACAAAAAATAAATATAAAACCCCCTGCATTTTAATACACAGTTCCCACTTAAATACTGTATCTTGCACCAAAAACAGGTTTATTTGCATTATCTGTTCAATTCCAGTCCAGAAAAACACTAACCTCAAAAATTCACTTTTCAAATCCCTCAGCGCCGATGGACATGGACTCCACCGGAGCTCTCTTAGAAAACATCCGAGGCAAACGTCCTGGTGCCACAAATCTGCCTATAGGTACCTCACAAGTGTCTGCAGCTGCCAAGAGGGGCTCTAATCGAGTCAAGGGGCAACAAAATAATGTGCACGAACAAGAATACAGAGTTGCATTCCATGCACACATAAATAAACTGCTCAAACAAAGATACACAAATCAGCAGTTGCACAGTGATAATTATTAAAAGTTTAGTGAGACCGCAATGAAAAGTTCCAGTTTTCCTACAATTGACATTTGTTCACCAGCTTGTCTCCAGCAGCCCAGTGAGACATTGGCTTTAGTTTGAGAAGTAATTTGTGTCCGCCCAGTGCAGAACTGTAACAGGGTGGCGTCTTCTCGGTGGTCACTGGACGTGTCTTCACGAGATCACTGAAGGAATGAGACGCTTTAATTGTTTTAGCTCTGGTTGTGGGAGTCATTTTTCAGTGTCTCGTGTTTTTCCAGAGATGCTCACCTGACCGTTGGTGGAAGTATCTTGAGAAGTTCAATCAAAGGCATTTGAACATCTTGGTGATTATTTTAGGACATTTGACTTTTGATCAGAGCAGTTTTTGCATTTCAAACCAAAACAAAGAAACCTTTGATTTTTATTTTTTACTTTACAGTGAGCTGCTCTTTTTTCTGCAAAATGTGTTCCTGTTTCTTAACTAAATTCCAGGTAGTGATTTTTCTGATGGGGCAGCGTATGTTGTTTTAATTATTAGAGCTAACTGGGTTTTTAATCTTTCTATATTTCTGCATAAAGTCCGATCATAAACACTCCCAAGGCTGTCTGGATGTGGACCTGCTTTCTGACCTGTTATTGACGCCATTAGTCCATCCATATATTTTCTTTGGCAACACCGTCTATTTATATTGACATTTGTGTCCCATCTCCATTTCCCAGTCACACCCAGTGTGTTGTAATTCGAGGGGGGTGGGGGGCAAGGCCGGGGCTCTTTCTGCTCACTGATTAAAAGTCTGAGGGAAGATTAGCTCCTTTTTTATTTCTTCAAAAGGTAAAATAATACCAATTACTTCTGAGTGAAACAGTGAAGCAGACAGTAATATCATGGATTATCATATCATATACATCATATCATGCAGAGTGGCCTTGCTTTAAAAAACAGATAAGAAATGCAATATTAAAAGATTTCTTATACACCTAAAGATAATAAAAACGTGTCACATGACTTAAACTTATTACAGTTTTTTCTTTGTCCTAAACTGTGATTTGATGTAATATACTGATATTAGAGCCAGTGAGGTGCAATTTCTTGCATTTTATAGAGCACCTCAGGACAGAGTGATGAAATTTAGCGTTTACGCTGCGGCCTTGTGTGTTTAACCAACAGCAACCGTCTTTTGTCGCCCGAACTTGAGACGAACCAAAAAAAATTCAATTAAAGACGACGTCTGTGAGAAACAAAAGGGAGAAAAGTTTTTAAATGGATTTCTTTCTCTTAGAGTTAAAAAGTTATTTCCCATCAGTTTTCAACGGTCGCCTCGCTGCAGCATCAGCTCTGATCAATAATGATGGACTGATTTAAAAAAAGCAGAGAAAAAGACACTGAAAGCAGCAGTGACCTTCAGCAATGTCTTTTCAGGGAATCTAAAACATGTAGGGAGTGGTAATAACAGACATTTACATTGCCATCACACCAGCGCCTTATAGAATCAGCATCGTATGAACCCCACAATTTACTAATAGCACTAGAAAAAAAAATCCCTTATAATTTATTCTCCAGGGACCCATTTTTGTGTAAACAGCACTGAAATAAAAAGATGAAAATAATCAAACTGTCCTAGTTTCGCGAGGCGACACGAGCTGAGCTTCTGAACAACCAGCTGCAATCATCCCCATCAGTCCCGCTGTGGTTCTGTGTGAGCAGACATGGTTCACTATCAGAACATGAGCCCGGTGGCTGTGCATTAACTGGGTTTGCTGTCCATCCCATCCCAGGGCTCATGTTATTGTCACATGACCGAAGGCGTGGGACTCTGTAGGCACCACACAGGGGGGGGGGCTGCGATGCAAGTGTGAAACTAAAATCGATGCATCTGTAACAGTTTTTATTCAGACAAGACTTTTTAGAAGTAAACGAGCAAGAAATAAGAATTAAATTGCTCAAAGGATTCGGTGAATGTCCACGCATCATGTTAGAGTTAATGTTTTCAGTTTCCATGCTTTTATTTTTGGTTTTGTTGGAGCGTGGCTCTAAAAGGTGCAACGTGGCGCACGAGCCCTCGTGAATTCAGACTCAAATCCATCACAACAAAAGATGCAATGCGTTTTGCAACACTTCACCTTTTAGAGTCAGGTGGAGACTTCGATGTCTTTCCGTGCTCCTCTGGTTAGCAGTGGTGGTTAACACCAGATGTTTTTCTACTTTCTCTTCTGGGTGAAAACTTGCACACAGCTTACATCTGGTGAACAGAATCTTCTGACTTTTATTTTATTTTTTTGCTTTTCTTTTGTTTATTTGTTAGTTGTTCAGGCAAACCTCTGAGATAAATCTCTTTTTCATGGGAAGCCTGGGCCTGGAAGCCTAAACATGCATGTTTCTTTGGATTATCCTGGAGAAAAATCCAGGCAAACATGAGAAGACCATGCCAACTGAAACACAAACACCAACTTGGGGCTTGAACCCACAACCTTCCTGTGAGGCAGCGGCGCTAGTCACAAAGACTTTGTGCTGCCAAAACTGAATGAAAACTGTTTATTCATTCAGTTTCTTTCATGCTTTGGGAGACGCATGACTATGGACGCATTGAGATGCATCTATAAATCCAATAACGGATCTATAATTACATCACAGCCTTTGAAAGCTAATCCAATCAAACTGGAAAGCAGCTCCAGACGCAGACTTCTAGTGAACACAGCAGGTGTACGAAACAACGAGAGCAATTCACTGAAATCCCCTTTTCACATTAAACTGTAATTAAATATCAGTGAGTGTAAAAACAAAACAATAATTAGAATCAGACGTACACTTTGTTTTTGTTTTTTTAAATAAAAACACGTTTCCTGTAACCAAGACAAATTATGAACGTGCACATTTTTAGCTGTGCAAGAGTCACCTGAGCAGAACTCGTAATTGCTTTGATTCATTTTATATATTTTTTTTTTGTTTGCATAAGAGAAAAGAGGCAAACTGTTTACATACAATTATCTTTTGTCACTTTGCTGTGACGTCTTCTTCTACATGACGGTTCATGCCTCAGCACCAGGCGGTCTACTCTGCAGACGCTTCCATTCAGATTTCACCCCTGCAGTGTCATTTTTCTTCTTGTTGTGGCCATTACTGCATAAATAGGCTTATATTACAGTATGAGCAACAAACACAGAGCAAGCTATTAAATATTGCACTTTGATGGAGTGTTCAGATTAAAACGCTCGGCGTTCTAAAGGCCTGCGAGAGAAACGTGACTGCTTTAGCTGAGTAATCCTGCCGTTGTCTTGTCGGAACGTTTAATGAATGGCCGTTCTATGCAAACAGGAGTTTATACAGACCATTGTAATTATGGAGTCTTGAGGGAGTCGTTCTTCTTGTGCAGGTTCATTTGCCACATTAATAAGGGGATTAGTAGTATGTACGGGGGCTGATGGCAGCACGAGAAGTTTGAGAAGATTAATGAACTATGACAATGTTGCACCTGAGGGGAAAGTGTGTTGCTGTATCTTCTGGGTTGTGCTGACACAGAGTTTGGCGGAGGAAGATGGAGGGAGGCCAGTGATGGTTGTCGACTGTGATCAAACATCCTTCTCCCCTGCTATCGTGTCACCTAATCAGAAGACTCTGTTTGTGATGCCGCGTGTGAGTCCGATCGTCAGGACGGTTTGAGAACTGGACGTGTTTATATCAAAGGACAGGAACTTGTTAAATCTGTGTTCATGTGAATTATTAACTCCCCCAAACACTTTCACCAACCAAAGCTGTGATCCCTCTTAAGAGGTTTAAACATTTAGCAAACTACACGTAGTTTCTTCCTCAATTAACAAAACAAATGTATTTACATTTAAATTACATGTAGATCAATTAAATAAATGATTGATTAGCCATGCCTGCACATACCATGTGTAATGAGCCACCATGAAATGAAATGGATCGACATGCAGCTCACTGCAGCTCACAAGTTAGTTTTGTCAATTTAATTTCTAGCTAGTTTAAAAATGATAAAGTTCACCAAGTTGGTCAAAAACAAGCAAAACACACAATTCAATTAAAATAAAATCACATAAAAACAAGAAAACCCCACAACCTAAAACTGTGGTTCCCATCTCTGGTCCTTGAGGAACACCATCCTGCATGTTTCATTTGTTTCCCTGCTCCAACACGACTGATTCAGTGGTTTAGTTCCTTCAAGTTCTGCAGAAGTCTGTTAGTCAACCATTCATTTAAATCAGGTGTGTCAAAGCAGGGAAACAAATAAAACATGCAGGATGGTGTTCCTCAAGGACTATGGTTGGGAACCACTGAGAAGACTGAATGTGACTCAATCTGAACGGGAATTTAAAAGAGTTTTCAGCTCAGAATGAACGTCTGGGTGTTATCCTTATAAAAGTTAAATGTGCATTTATTCAAGTTAAACAACTATTTCTATATTTGGCAGATAAAAAATACACTTTGATCCAAAACATAAAGCTGGTGTTGCATAGAAACTGCATTAATAACTTTATTAAACCCAATAATTAGTGAGAGGAGCTTTAAATATGATTGTTCTGAAATATGAAGGACATTGTGTTTCGTCTTAAACCTTATCGTGCACTATGCACGTGTGTGTCTGCGGGGAAATGAAATGGATGGTGGGTTGCATGGAGGTAGTGGACGTGAGTAGCACTATCTGAGGAGATCATTGCCTCGACGGGGGTTCAAAGCCCCCTGTTGGTTTGCTGACTCAACTTCATTTACTTTTACTTTTATTTCTTGAGAATAAATAAAGTGCTACAATTTTTAATTTTTTTTTATTTTTTTATTTTTTACAAATTATTTTGTTTATTTAGATTTTTTAGTACCTGGGATAGGGCAGCCAAAACACAGACAACGGCAAATTACCAGGATTTACATTTGTTTTGTTTGTGAACATATTTTTATTTCTCTTTAATTAAAAAAAAGTATTGATTTGCCTCATCTCACTGTTTACCTCAGAGAAACATTTCATATGTTGCCTCGTGTTGAAAGCGTTACATCCATGTGTGATTTTTTTTTTTTTTAATTTTTATATATTTGTTCTTTTTCTGGTTTGTTGTTTTGTCCATTGTTTTAAAAAAATTAATATTATTTTGGCTGACAACCCATTCATCCATACATTTCTGCCTCCAAACATGAATGCACAAAAGTCACCTTGCCTTTTGTGGGGCTGTCATTATTTAACTCACATCCATGTTTTCAAAACACATTTCCCTTTTTTATTTCTGTTTTATTTTATTTTTTCCTGAAGCTGCCAGTCAAAGTGACGTTTGGGCTTCACGTTTTTCTTTCTAACACTGCATGACGAGAAACAGACAAACTTCAGCTTCTAACATGTACAGTCAAATATCAACACCTCGTTTTTATGTCATTTTCTCTAAATATCCATAAAAAGACGAGTAGAGGGTGGAAGAAAATGTTTCTTGCTTGTCTACAAAGAAAAACGTTTTATACAAAAAAAAAAAAAGATGAAGTTTTGATGCTGCTTCATTGTTTGAACCCCCCTCCCCTTCACTTCAACGACCCATGTCCTTCCACTCCCTTCACCCCTCCCCACCCAGCCCTGCCCTCTCACCCTCGTTTTATCAGGGGGGGGCCAGTGCCGTTACATGCAACGTTAATTCCACAGCGAGGGTGTGTTCACCTTTGAGCTGCGATCGTTTAGAGACGCATGATGTTCACGCGGGTTCATCCCTGCTCTGATCTGTGAGGGAACTTTGGAGGTTCTGCTTGTTTGGACTTGGCAGGAGAAAACCTCAGTCGGGTCACATGCAGTCACTACCACCATGCATTACTGGTTACATGGTGTTAAAAACAAGAAAATCATGACATTTTAATGCTTAAAATACCTAAAAAGAAAACAAGGCTTGTTTACCACCCCCCACCCCTCCCTACACACACAGAACTTGTCAAGTATGGAGGAATCCCCCTCAACTTTAATGCTTTTTTCAAAGATGTCATTTGGTTTGTTTCTCTGTATCTGCTTGATAAGCCAGGCAGCTTGTCAACCAGGGGGGTACCATTATGTCTCTTTTCCAGGTAACAGCTTTGAAACTAACATTTGCTACAAGCCTTAGCATCCAGCCGTCTGCTGCAGGCTTGTGAATGAGAACTCGTTGCAAAATCTTGACGACTCCGGACAATATCAAACGAAGAAACAGAATAATCTGCACAAATTTGAGCAAAATCATGTGCAAAATTTGATGCTAACAACCGTGTGTTTGTTGAAACGTTAAACATTATCAGTTTTTATAAAACCTCATGTCTGGATGCTGAGCTCAGTCGTCACAATGCTGCACCGCCCTGTTGCATCCCAGATATTTATCCTTGACACTATTTTTCTTTCTTTGGAGTTTAGCAGCAGATTTATTCTTATATTTCAACCAGGGGTTCTACGCTCATCTGATTTTTTTCCATTTTTGGAAGACAGCAGCTTTAAAAGGATTAATTCTCTTGAAGAAAAGCACAAGATGAACAAAATAACAGTCACTCAAACATAAAACAGTCTCTTAAAGGAAAATACTTAAGCCACAGTCAACAGCATAGCACTGCCTACAGTGTCATCAAATTAAAAATAGGCTTTTATCTTGACTTCATAATGAACAAAACTGATTATTTATTAATTTTAAATCCGCCCTGAGTGCTAGAAAAAACTGAAGCTGATTTTAAATGTTGACTGTCAACATTTAAATCTGTGCATAACACAAATTACATTAGTTATTCCTGTTATCTAAAGGCAATATTAAACAATATGCTTGTTATTCGGCATAGTATTAGCACTTCTGTTTGAAAAAAGAATCCTGCTTTGAGTTGACTGATTCACAGAAGCCTCCATGTTGCATTTTTGGAACCAAAGTCTGTGCACTAAGGTGGGGCTTTAAGCCCCGCCCACTCTGGAAGCATGGTTTTACATAACTTTATTTTAAGAAAGAAATAACGGATTACTTATCTTCAAACTTGCTCATGAAGGGGACAGAGAAGCTGGTCTTAGAAAGAAATAGCATTGCTAACGGCACTCCCTCCCCCACCCTCACCCAATAGTTTTTTTTTTCCCCCCACTTGACTTGAAATGTGACTGCCATTGACTGCTTTGCCACAGGGCCTCATAATCTCACACAGACTCTGTAAACCTCATCCATGTAAATCTTGTATATATGAGATGTTTCATGTGAATTGGATTCCTGGTAATCTTGCCTAATGTGCTGTGTTAAACAATAATGGACTTGTTTTAATTATTATTATTATTATTAATGATTTAATTTGGACATTATTTATTCAACTTGTTTGCTTTTTTTGCCTCTTCATTTCTGGTTCTACAAAAAAAAAAAAAAAAAATCATTCTGATACGAACTCTTAATGGTTTTCTGTTCGCTAAAGCTTTATCTGAACAGTGCTATTCTACCTTTATAATTTCATAATAAATGTTTGAAAGAGACGATTTCCTTCTTGTTTTGAATTTGTCTGTTTGTGTGTTGAACTTCCTTGTCGGCTGTTTTTCGTGCACCGGTTCCAATCAGTCCTCGCCTGCGAACAACATGAGCAGCGGCTAATTATGTCGCCAAGTTGTGCTGTACTTGAGAGGCAAACAGATTTTCTGCCTTGACTGATGTCTTTTTAAAAGCAGCGAACAAAGACGCGGGCGGCCAGCTGAATATTAGCTTACAATTAAATTTGTTGTCAAAGATAATTAATTGAGCCGACTTTTACGGTGTGAAACAGGCCGGCTGTGTTTTTATTTAATGCTTGCCGTTTGTTGGCACGCTGGAGGTTGAGCCTTACTGACCTAAATTTATGAACCAGTTGGCAGCTGTTTCAAAAACATCTGACGCTGAGGAGTTTTCATTCACAGTCTTTTCTACTGAAGTGAAGAGTTTAGTCAAATCCAAACTTTTCTCTGCTGCCCATCCCAATGATGAGGAGTTTATTTTTAGCTCATCTTTAGTAAAATATATAAAACGGAAAATGCACAAAACTCCAAACCAGTAAAACCTCAAGCGGTTATGAGTATCTTTTAAAGTTACAGCCTTTTGAAGAGGTCTTAATATACCGTTTCCCCTTTGCTTTTCTGCTTCACCTCATTATACATTTATTTTATGTAAAATGACGACAACGTTACTAAGTCCAAACCAAAGGGAATGATTCTCCTGGAGAAGCTGTCAACGATGCTTTGTTTGTACCTCGGGCTTTTCTCCTTCGCTTCATGCTATAAAGAGAGAAACACTCATAAAGTGGATGTGCGCTGTTCGGGCTTTAGATATTAATTTGTGGAACTCTGTATTTCACCGGGCTGCCACTTGTTGGCAAACTGCATTCGTCAGGGAGTCTCAAAACGTTTCAGGTTCTCCATTTCCTGCATGATCAAAACATTTGTGCAACAAATTTTATTTCATAGCAGCCACAGAGGCGTCTCGAACGAATCTCATGAGCGCACGAGCTGGGTTTGGACACAAACACAGGCGCTCTTCTCTGACATATAACGTTTCAGGTTTAAAACTGAGCTGCTAAATAATAATTACTGGAAAACTGATTCAAACCTGCCAATCTTCATCTCAAAGTGAATTCCAGTATAAGGAATCGGGAACGTGGGCGTCAAGGTGGGGACCAAGTGTGCCGAGGTGGGGAACGATATACTACAATGTGCACGGCCATGAATGAAGTTTTTCAAGCCGTACACAGAAAAACAAGGCTTGATTTAAAAACAATAATAATAAAAATAAATAAATAAATAAATAAATAAATAAATAAATAAAAAAATGGCTGCGTGGGTGTGGGGTTGGGTCTGGGTGTCCTCCCACAGAAAACTTTGAAGAAAGTTGATGCGATGTCTTGCATTTTGCTGTATTTTTACAGGTTGTTAACTATATGTTTATCTACATTTGTAAACACTCCACCTCTGACAGTCCTACCCCCCCCCCCCCCACTTGATGGTTCTGAGCGGACTTCTCTGCTGAAGTCACTGACTCCACATGTGGAACCTCCATGCGCCTCCTCCGTCTGTCCATGGCCGCTGCCTGTGGGCTCCTGTCTAGAGTTTCATTCGGGCCCCAAAATTTTGATCAGACCCGGCACCAGCCCATAGCCATAATTTCTGAACCCCACCCGATCCGACGAATTAACAGTAATTTCAGGTCCGAAACACCACCCCCCACCCTGACATTTTTAATTAAGCTTTGACTGCTTATATAGTTATTAACGGTCGGTGGATGCACAGCTAAATAAAAGGGGCAGAAGATCGGAGATGAGGGAGTGTTTGTCCTTTCATAGCCGTCAAAGCGCATTGAAACCCTGTTTCTGCCTGCATTCTGATTTATTCAGACACGGACCATGCTCTGACATGTCTGCTTTGGGATCTCACTTGTTTGGGTCATCGGCCGCGCACATCCATTGAGTGTAGCAGTTGAATGAACGTCTATTTGGGCGATGGATCGCTTCCTGGCAGTATAGTCCCATCTGAAGCTTAACTGAACTTTATTTTACCTCTTTCAAGGCTGGTCCGCTTGTGGTGAAATGGCCACGTGCAGCTGGTAAAAGTATGGCAAACCATTTTGCCATATAATTAGAATGCATGGCAAACCATGTTGCCATATACAGTATTTGGATCGCGGCTGATCCGCTGACACACTTAAAAGCCTGACACCAACCTGGCCCGCCCATCCAGCACATTATCATGGCCCAACCCACCCTGAATTTGGGTTGGGTTTGGCCGGGCTTTGGGCCCAGGTTAGAAATGACAGCTCCACTCCTGCCATCGTATGACTGCCTGGTTTGCTCGGCACTCACCCCCACCACGCTTTTAGGGGCAGAATTATTTTGAAGGGTAGAGGTGGAGATGCTACTTGAAGAGATGGATTGTATGCCCATAAGTGGCTATTGTGTTTAAAATGAGTGTTTATGTAATTATTCTACATTTACATATCCAATATACGTTTTTTGTTCAAGGCAGTCACATTTGTTCATAACTTTATTATTAGTGAGCCTGAGAGTTACCAGATCCAAGCAGTTACTGGAATGCACCCTGCCAAAATAAGAGTTCCTGGATCCTGTTCCGGCAGGATCCGGCTCAGATTAAGCCCTGGTCTGCACGACTTGAGTCACAAACACTCAGAATTCAGCGACACTGAAACTAAAAATGTTGTACTTTCTTGCACAGCTGAGTGAATTCTGAGTTGCCAACTTGTCTCCAACAGTTGTAGTTCAGTGATTAAACTTTTAGCTTAAGACACAAATTACAAGGACATTTAAATAAACTCTTAACGAGACATTTGCATCAACTCTTGGTGAAATTTACCACGAGTCTGTACACTTGTTGCTCACAAATGCAGCTCCTGTTTGCTCAAAATATGGAAAACAAAATGAGAACGGATCTAGATGCTCACAGCAACTCTATTTTTTTTTATTTTTATTTTTTTAATCAAACACTGTCACCCATGTTTAAAATTCGTGGACAATACAATGAAGCCCCAAGGCTCACAAGAGAAAATTGAGACCTTTCGCAAACATTTTGAGACATTTTGGAAATTTCCCTTACAGTGGGGTTCACAATTTGTAACCAACAGTCACAATGAGACACTGGGATCTGTGCTCCTCCAACAAATTTAATTTTCTCTGGATTCAAAGTTATACGGCACAAATGAAGCAAATAACTCCCTCTGCGCTGCCTTGTTGCTCCAACATCTTTTCTCTTTCATTTTGGTCCAGATAGTGGGGACTTTCTGTAAGGGGGCCTTAATGACAGATAAACAAAACCATTAGCGTGTCAAACTAAAAGCAACAAGATGATGTGTGATACGAGCAGAATGTTGTTTTTAACATTTAATTATGCATCCATTATAGTTGACTCCTAAAGTTTTACTGTGAACAAAGAAGGCGTTAAAATAGGCTCTTCTCCTCCATCGGAGCGTCACAGAAGTGACCAGTTTACGAGCACCGAGGACCAAAAGAATTACTGTGTTGTTGAAAACGCCTCTACAGCACGAATTTACCTTTTTATGAGGAATCTGTTCAGATTTATGTTCACACTGTGAGCTAAAAGTGGCGGAATTATATTGTAGCTTCTTAAAGCCTTTAATGGCTGACTCTTAAATACAAAGGCTGCACATAAAAGTCGCTGTCCTTGTTGTTTTTATGGGACGGTTTTAACCGGAGTTCTAAAGTTTTCCGTTTTTAACGAAGATTCAGTTTTGAACAGTGAAAGCAGCCGTTAGAAGATAAACGTTAATATCAAGAAGCTTCCCATTATCACTACACATCATCATCATCATCATCATCTCTGCACTCTCAGAATAACTCCTAAATATAAATTGTTGGTAAAGTAAACAGGACCGCACAGTGGCACAGTTGGTTGAGCTGTTGCCTCTCAGCGAGAAGGTCAGCAGTTCAAATCCCAGCCAGGGGACCTTTCTGGGCAGAGTTTGCATGTTCTCTTCGTGCATGTGTAAGCTATCTCCAGGTACTCCAGTATCCTCCCACTGACCAGAAACATGCATGTTAGGCTGATTGGTAACTCTAAACTGTCCCTAAGTGAGAGTGAGAGAGTGAATGTTTGTTTGTCTCTGTGTGTCCCTGTGATGGACTGGAGACCTGTCCAGAATGTACCCCGCCTCTCACACAGTGACAGCTGGACATGAGCACCAGTGACCCCCCGCAACCCAAAAAGGAAGAAGTGGGTAAAGATGATGGATGGATGGTAAAGTAAACAGATGTTTCTCTTCTCTTTAGGTGGCAGGTTGACTTTCTATACATTTTTATAATTTCAGGTAATCTTTCAGCTGAGGATTACATATTTATAGCCTTTGATCAGTAAAAAAAATGATGTAAGGGAGAGTTGGGGGAGGGGAGTGGGGGAGGGTGTTCAAAGTGCCACCAACAAATCAGTCCAACTCTGCTTAATCAGTTCTCTTTGTTTCAAAGCCAGAAGCAGAGTTTAATCTGAGTTTGAGTGAGCAGGAGGGGAATGAATGACTGTTTTAAATCTCAACCTGATCTTCATGGTCGGGGTTCAGTCTGGTTCCCCTGCCTGATGCTGACCAGTAACAATCATCCTATAATAAAGATTAACACTCTTTAAAGGAAGTCAAATTGCACACTGTAACGTTTGGATTAAAATTATCAGAAAATGATGGAGTTGTGGCTGTTTTGGTCAAACTTTAAAAAAAAAAAAAAAGTTTTGCACAATGATGTCACTCTCAGATTATGTGTTGTGGGTGACACCCAGCTGTGTTCACACCAAAACTGAGCTCAATATCTGTAAATTTGACCAAACTATGAGCAGTTTTAACCTTTCTAATGTCATTTTACGCTGCCCTTTATTGAAAAAAGATCTAAAGATCTGGATCTCAGTGAGAAAAGACAGTTAAAAAGGTTATTATTATCATTAAAGGTTAAAAAAAAGTAAATAAAATATTTTGTGCAATGATTGTCATAATGAAAGCTTCATGCAGAAAGCACCAGCCCCCACTTCTTGCTGTGAAGTGACAGTTCTAACCACTGCACCACCATGGTGCAGTGGTTAGATAATGGATGAACATACATGATTATCTCCTGAATGTTTCATTAAAATCCTTCCTGTGGAGATATTTCGCTAACAGACTCCAAACAGTTAATGGTAACATTTTAAACAACATTCTTGGACAATCTATTAGCCCTCACAATACATGATGAGGATCAGTCTCAACTACTACCACACCACCAGTTAGGCCATTTTCTGTAAACTTACCTGAGTTGTAGTTGGTTTAGTGGTTTTAAACGGTGGAGTCCTGATACTGATACTAGCTTTTTTTTTTCCCAGATCAATTGAGTATAAATACTTCAGCTTGAATAATGAAACTGAGTATAATGATTTAGTACTTAAACATTACACAGTGACTTTAGGAACATTTCTTTTGTTTAAACACAGCAAACAATCTGTTAAATACCTTCAAACTACAAACATTTTTATTTTTTTTTGTCTTTGGTTAATTATGAAGTGGAAGAGGAAATGATGTCACCAAGCATTAAAGTGGTGTCAGTCTGAAGTATATGACTTTTTTTTTATGAATACATATAGTATTGGGACTCCACGGGTTTTAAGGTTATTTGGCTATGGCGGCCATCTTGAATCTGGCTGACTCTAAAGGTAATCAGTTGTAAATGTATAATAATAGTTTCTTTAATGCATTTTAAAGTTAGTTCAGTAAATCATGGAGATATTTTGGTAGCATCAGCCACACCCATGGCAGAAACATTATCACCCTTTCACCTTCAGTGTTGGACAATAATCGTACATAACACGAGGTTGTGTTATAAATACAGTACAAATGTGGGACTGTTTTCTGTCTGTTTCTTCTGGCGGACCGTGCTAGAGATGTTCACAGATGTGACATCTGTATCGTTAATGAAACATCTCGGACAGTGAGTCCTTTTACTCTCCAGCATTCCTTCAATTAATGACAGCGTGACATGCAGGATGTTTTTTTTTCTCTCCCTCACTGATAAAACCAATCAAAGAGTTCATACAAGACAGAGCCTGCCCTCCTAAAAGACTCAGCCCTGAACCCGTCAGACAAGCAGTTTGGTTCAGCTCCATGTTTCTCATAAAAGCCATGGATCTACCAGACAGAGCAGCGGATTTATGACCCTCGTGTTCGCATTGTTGTATGATACAATTATGCCATCGTCAAATTGAGTGCACATGGCAGGGCAGACATCCTCTTGAACAATTAATACCACGGGAATGATGTCACATGCTGTTTTAACTTTGTTTGGATGAAAACCAGACCAATTTAGTTCTTGGTCCTCGCCCAGCCTCAAACTCACTGCAGCACTTTTGTCATTATCTGTAAATATTTGTTAAAATGTAGGTCAGGCAAAGCAACATATGATCTAATAATGGGAAAAAATACTGTTTAATCATACAGTTGAAGTAAATGCCTAAATAATAACAGTATACTCCATTAAATTATTCTCTTCAGTAACTACTTTAGCAATTAAAGACATCATTCAGTGAAGGACTGAGTTTAATTTCAAGATGGCTGACACAGCCACATTTCACAAGAGGTGTTAACACTCAGAGTTTGGACTGAGAACAACTGTCAGCTCCTACAACATAAACAAGCATGTCCCCCGTCATAGAGGGATTTGAATACTTAGTTTAAAATAGTTTTTCTGGGCTTGAAGTTAACAGAAACTGTAAGTAAACCTAAATGTTTTTGGTGCAACATATTCACGTGTGTAGGTGTTTCATTGTGTAAGAGCAGAGGTAGTATTTATTTTTTGTTTGATCCTGGAGAGTGAAGAGAACAATCTTATCCACCACCAGGTGCAAAGGAGGAGCCAGAGGGTGGCTAATGGTGGCCTTGGCTCCCATAGATTAATTGTTGGGGCAGCATGGTGGCGCAACTGGTGGAGCTGCTGCTTCTTAGCAAGCAGGTCCCCGGTTCAAATTCCAGTCCAGGGGCCCTTCTGGGTGGAGTTTGCATGTTCTCTCTGTGCATGCGTGGGTTTTCTCCGGGTACTCCGGTTTCCTCCCACAGACCA
>JARVLU010000599.1:9145656-9168050 GCA_031762415.1 Simpsonichthys santanae | reverse complement strand
GGCAACGAACGGCGCAATGACGTCACTGGGGGCGGCGCCGTAAGTACGGAGCGCCGTAAGTCGATGGCGCCGTAAGTTGAGGACCACCTGTACTCTTTCCTAAGTGATGGAGTACAGATACATTTATTTATTTATTTTTTTTTGCGGCTGCTCCCTTCTTCAGGGGTCGCCACAACCAGCAGCCTCGCATGAAAGATTTACCGGTTATTTTTACTGCCGAATGCCCTTCCTGATGCAACCTCGGCTTGAACCCGCAACCTCAGGATTACAAGACCACTGCACTGCTACCACAGCTACTAGACAATACCTCATTATCTGTTAATTTAAGAAAGTTATGACCAGTTTATTTTTGCAAAGGATGATTAGCTGTGGCAGCCATCTTGAATTGAGTTGACTCCAAATGCAGTTGGAGATGTTCGTCCAGTGATTTATTTATGAGTTTCATCCAGATCCATCCAACAGTTCAGGGGATATTTTGCTGAAAGAAATCTTGACTGTAATGTTTATTGATGGAGCTCAGAGTGTGTTTTGGGACTCACTATCAGCTACTACCACACCAAGTTTTAGGTTGTGATCTGTAAAAAAACATTTTATGGTGGCCATCTTGAATTGGGGTGACTTCAAAAGTCACAGTTCTGTAAAGAAAAACAACAACTGAGACATAAAAAGATTAAAGCTCCATGTTAAAATTTTCTGTTAGGTTTTCCTCATTTTACCTCACTATAAAAACACTCCTCTCAATCAAATCAGTTTTTGCATGATTAAGAGCACTTATTTTATAATGTATTATTATTAACAAAGAGATAAAATGTGCATCAGCTTGAAAACAATTAGTAGCAGCTTCATAAAAACCTTCCCTCACTTTCAGATAGAAGTGAGATGCACAAAAAGACTAAATATATTTTTTATTAGGTAGAAATGATCTAAGGATCATTAAAACAAAAGTAATGATGAAACATTTGATTTAAAATTTGAAATAAATTTATTTGAACCATTAATATTGAACACAATTCTTGAAAAATACACGACTCAATGGAGAACAGATGATTCTGACACTGGTGGAACTGGATGAAATCATCTGCTCAAATTCACCGCGGTAAAGCAAATACAAGATCAGACACCGGTAGAAAATTACATTTTGGCATTTTTATTTCAATTTATTTTTCAATTGCATGAAGCACATGCTGTCTTGTTTCCCTCCAGGACTCATGTGGTCCTGTTCCACAAACATTTTCCCAAAAGTGTAATTTGTCCATAACCAGTCCAGTCACTCATATTTCCCCAATTGGGAGAAAAAGGGAGAAAGGTGAGTGCATTTCTTCGAATGAATTCCCCAAAGTGTTTGACTCCAGACAAAAGAAGAAAAGCTGTTTTCGTTTTCAGCCTGAGACGTCCAGAATCCATCAGGACGGTGGTAAGATATGCAGCGATGGTGCAACGAGAGGAAAGCTCGTCCGCTGTGACCAGCCGGTGAGATCTCTGTTGGAGGGAGGTGGATTGGTCACGCCACTGGGAGCCCCCGGCAAATGTTGCTTTTCTATTTCTTTTTAGTTTCCAAAAGCAGGATTACACATGCATACAGCAACGCACACGGAAACCCACTGGGCTAAAGGGCAGAGGAGTGAACTTTGGACTGAAAGGTTGATCGGTCAATTCTTTTCAGGCAAGATAAATTAGACGAGGGGAAGAGAAACCCCCACTGTGGTGCCCTTCAGCCAGGCATACAACCCCCACTTTGTCTCCAGTGTGGATGAGACTCCTGTTAGAAAGATAATTCACATGTTGATGTTTAAAGCCACCGTCTCATTAATTTTCATTTAATTCTTGTCAAATAGTTCTCAGTCATTACCCAGTCTATGGAGACAGAGGCTAAAGTTGTGGTGAACCAAATAAGGGACAGCTTTTTATTAGTTTACAAGAGTATTAAGCAATTCTTTCTCTAAACATTCATGAGTAAACCCCCACTACATTAGCTTATGTTAAACAGTAACACTTTTGCTTGAAGTTGTTTGTTTAGTTTGTCACGGTTTTCTTAGATGAACAACATCCACATTACTCCAACAATTTTCAATCAGGTCACCTGGACAGTTTTTTTTTTTTTTTTTTTGGTGCTAAAACATTTCACCTTCCATCCATAAGACTTCATCAGTCAAAGAAACACACAACACAAAACTGATTCTTCCCCCAACAGCTTACTCCAAAGTGGAACAAACCAGTTATGTTGGTGCTAAGATGGTCTCTTTGGCACGCACCCTCCTCCGGTGCCGGCCCTCTCCCTCATCGACAGTCATGTCAAACTGGTTCAAAAACCATTACTGTGCCAAACGTATGAGCACTGAGCATGTAGACCAGTGGTTCTCAGTCCTGGAGGCCCACCATCCTGCAGCTTTTAGCTGTTTCCCCACTCCTTAACATGTCTTCAAGCTCCTCCAAAGCCTGTTTATCACTCATTCATTAATCAATGACATCTATCTCTAGATCGATAGATAGATAGATAGATAGATAGATAGATAGATAGATAGATAGATACGTACTGTAGACTTATAGATAGATAGCTACTGTAGATATATAGATAGATACTGTAGATATATAAGTAGATAGATAGATATAGATATATTCTGTAGGTAGACAGATAAATAAATAGATGTGCATTGACACCACTTCAAAAATGACCAGACTATCCCTTTTAAAGCAGATCTATCCAACAGTAAGTTAACTGAGACCACATTAACCTGACCTATACGAGGTAACTCAGGTCTAACTCAACCAGAAGATCAGCTGCAGGTTTGGCAGGTCATTATCACGTCAGGGCTGCTAACTACATTAATGAGGCTAACGCGCACGTCTGTGTCTTTCTCATCTCACACCGCTGCTCCTAAATGTAAAATGTTTCCACGATTTGACAATTACTCTGAGTGCATTAAACAGGCCTAATCAAGCTGACATCTCAGATTAGAGACGTCATCGCAGACCTTTCCTCATGTTACAATGACAGGTCTTCTTACCTGCAAAAACATTTCCTGGAAGAAAAGCTAGGAAAAGTTAACTGGACTAGTCTGGTTTTTACTGAAATTATACCTGAAATTATATTCCTCACAGAAACATCAGAGCTTTCCTCATGCACAAGAAAATCTTTTAAATTGGAGAACATTTGTTTGAATGGTTGTCAGTCTGGATTTAATGCTAAGCTAAAGTTTCTTTCATTTTTTTTTTGTTCAGGGATCAGGAAAATTAATAAACAACCTATGGTTAAAAAAAGATGAGATAAAATAAGATTTGTCACGCACAGTCATATTATCATTATCATTATTATCATCATTATTATCATTATTATCATTATTATCATTATTATCATTATTATCATCATTATTATTATTATTATTATTATTATTATTATTATTATCATCATTATTATTATCATTATTATTATCATCATTAGTATCATCATTATCATCATTAGTATCATCATTATCATCATTAGTATCATCATTAGTATCATCTTCATTATTAGTATCATCTTCATTATTACTATCATCTTCATTATTACTATTATTATTATTATTATTATTATTATTATTATTAATAATAGTAGTAGTATTGTAGTAATAGTAGTAATAGTAATACTGGTAGTAGTATTAGTAGTAGTAGTAATGGTAACAATAGTAATACTGATGGTAGTAGTAGTAGTAGTAGTAGTAGTAGTAGTAGTAGTAGTAGTAGTAGTAGTATTAATAGGAATACTGGTAGTAGTAGTAGTAGTAGTAGCAGCAGTAGCAGTGTTTTTACTTATTTTTATATAAGTAAGTACAGTACAGTACTTCAAAAAAGAATATAAAATAAATAAAACATGTAGGCTATTTGATTGGATGGATTTTAACCATAAAGTGGGTGGCCCAGGCCTCCATAGCCCCACCCATAGCTACACCCCTGGCTGGATTCATGCAACATCACAATGAACCCCAAAAAGAACCTTAAAATACAAAATGAAGGATAAATTGTGTGATTCTCTGACACAAACTGCAGCAGTAAATTTTATAAAGAAAGGTTCGCCATAAAGTGGCACTTCATAAATATATTCTCAAACTTTCATTGTGCACAAACTTTTAAGAAACACCTCCTGTCCCAGAAAATGTGTTTTTTCTTCTTCTTGTAATTAAATGGTAGCTGAACGAGTCTATATTTGTTCCCATGGGAAGATGAATTAGGGACATTCATTATTTAGCATTAAGGCTAATTAAACATTTCCTTGAACCTGCACGCTGATGTCCTGAATCGCAACAATAACAAAAAAAAAAGGAAGAGCATTCACCCTGGATTGTGTTTATTCATTGTTTTTTCAGGCAGAGCGTACAACGAGCATTTGTAGGTTCGTTTTGCTCTTCAGAGAGCTAATTAGATAAGAAGCTGTGATGTACGTCAGCTGGAAGGATGTGTGTCAACCGACTCCTCTTCAAACGTATGGACTGGAGATTTGTATTGATCGTGCGCTTTGTCTCGCGCCCCAGGCATCAGCTTGCTACAGTGGAAGCCGTGCACCTTTTGTCTGTTGCGTTGAGCTGATAGGGATTGTGATAAATCTGCTTCAGAATAAGCTGTCGTGGAGGAGGCCACACGTGGGAATATTTAACACAAACATAAAACACCGCTTGTCTGTTTTATCGTCAAGGGCACGAGGAATGGCGGGGTTTTGTAAAATGCTCCTTCAGTCTGATTTCTGCACTTTCTATCTCGGCTGCCCTCACACCATCCTGCTCGTCCCGCCTTTTTTAAGTCACAGCAGACAGAAGAAGGAGAAAAAGAAATAATGCTTTGCACAGAATGGTGAACCAGCACCTTATCGCCTCGCCGTAATATGCAGAGGTGTAAAACATTTGGCTAGCTTATTTAGATGAAGTGATTTTGTTCTGCTGTTGCAGACTTAGCAAGGCCTGAATCAAGTGTTGTGTTGGTGGGATGCGCGGGAAGGAGGTGAAAATTGGTTTCCCCCTATCTTGCGGTTCACATAGAGACCCGGGCTGGTTTCCACTCTCTCCACAGACTCCCCTCTGACGATAACGTGCCCTGATAATGGATATACGCACCCTGATTTATTTTCTATTTCCTGCCACAACTGCTTTTCCATGAAACTTTTTTTTTATGTAAGAGCTTTAAGACTGCTTTCAGCGGTGACATTCAGAAGGCAGAGTTCCAGTAACAGAATGGAGGGGAACATTTGCAAGGAGAAAAATAGAGAAGGATGCTCTTTGCATTTTCACTATGACATACAGAAGGAAAGTCTAAAGGAGGTATGCACATAAAAATATGGAACTGTATCTACCTTCCTGATTTATTTACTGTAGTTATCAGCCTGCAGAACTGACTTAAATGACTCAACCTTGCAAAAAGCTAATAAAAGGCACAGAAACAAAGATTTTGCCTTGTAAGAAAATACGATACACAATCATGCTATATTGCAAAATGCTGCATGGTCTGTTACTGCTCAGAGAACACCGCTCAGCTACTACCACACTAACATTTGATGCAGTATCTGTAAAATGCTCTGATGCATAGCCCTGAGGGGAAGAAATGGGGTAGACGTAGGGGAACAGACTCAGAACTCAAACTTCCCAGGTTCGACCCCCAGCCATTCCCACATGTCATGGTGTCTCTGTGCAAGACACCTAATTCCCAATTGCTCCTCGGGTGCTTACATAGCTGCCCACTGCTCCACCTGGGTGTTTCCCAGGTGTGATGGGTTAAATGCAGAGAACTAATTTCATCATTGTATGGGAATGACAACACATAGCACTTTACTTATGATAGTCAAGTCACGTCAAGGCTCTTTATTGTCATTTGCGCCACATACCACATGTGGTGGAATGAAATCGTGTGCACAAGGTCACAGTTGCATCCAACAAAAGTATAACATGTAAAGGAAAACAGTAATAAGCTCTAACGTTGAGATATGTTAAAACAGAATACACTTAGCACAATATGATGAACAACAGCAGCACAAACACAAGTCTGTAATGGCTGAATAGCTGTGGTGGCCATCTTGAATTGATTTCAAAAGTTAATCTGCTGCATCCATTAATCTATCAAATATCTTTTATTCTCTTCTTCCTTTTTGGGTCACAAGGGTCGCCAGTGCCCATGCCCAGCAGTTATTTTGTAAGAGACACCCTGGACAGGTCTCCAGTCCATCATAAGGACAATGAGATAAGCGAGACAATAATTAGGGACAATTTAGAGTTACCAATCAGCCTAGCGTGCATGTTTATGGTCTGTGAAAGGAAACCGGAGTACCTGGAGGAAACCCATGCATGCACGGGGCGACTGTGGCTGAGTGGTTAGAGCAGTTGTCCTCTAATGCAAGAGTTGGCGGTTCAATTCCACCAGCAGTCACATACCAAAGTGTCAAGTGTGGGCAAGACACTGAACCCCTCATTGCCTCCGATGTGTGTCCCATCGGTGTATGAATGGGATAAAGCTCTGATTAGTCTTTGTAGAGATCTCTTGGAGTGCTGTATAAATGTATAAATGAGGACACAGATTGTAGAGTAAAGCACTTTGAGTATTTTGATAAGATAGAAAGGCGTTGTATAAGTACAGTGCATTTGCATGGAGAGAACACGCAAACTCCCTCTAACTTAAATGGTAGATTCTGTTGTTGCAGCGGCCATGTTGAAACACTGACACGGCGGTCCAGTTTTAGACAAATGACTCAGATTTACTGGAAGCACCACAGTCACATATTTGCCCTCACTGCCCCTCCTTCCGGACTAATCTCTGTGTCTTTTGTCTGCCATGTGCAAAATGTGACCTCTGCGACATGCTTATAGCCTTTCTTAGCATCCGAGTAGACCAGCCCACCCTCAGTCCAAGAACAATGGATTCCTTCATGACCAGACTCTGGATTATGGTCACCCCAGGCTCTACATCACATGGAGTCCCACATGAATGGGGAACATGTGTGTTTGAGTATGTGCTTTCCTTTGGTTGTTACAGAACTCTGTTCCCCCAACACTGCTTTAACCCCGCTTTCAGCAGTTCTCTCAGATCAATGGCCGCCTTGTTCTGGCCCGTATTGTCCCAGCAGGGAGTGTGGCTGCTTATTAATAGTCTTAAGATTGATATTCATCCTCAGAGGAGGGGGAGGGGACTCAGAGCTGATGTCTGAATATCATATGATTTGAATGAGATTATTCACTAATGGACAAGACTGTTTTTTTTTTTTTAACCCTTTGTGGTTATTTCTTTAAGATAACTCATCTGGAAAACAATCAGTTGCTTGGAATTTATATATTCAATATGATTTTTAGAACCAATATTTTGCTTCCCTCTCAGGAAAACAAATAAACAAACAAACAAACAAAAACACATTAATTTACCATATTTTTCAAAATTGGAAAACAATGTGAGCTTGTTTAGAAAAATGTTCCAAAGTTGCACTGGGAATGTACAAAAAGTGTTTGTTAATTTAACATGTTTCAAAAGGTAAAATCATGATTTTCAACATAAAGTTCACGTGAAGTTTGTTCCAAATTCCTACAGGAAACATAAAAACATGTATTCCACATAAACTTGTGTCAGTAGTTAACTAGAAAGATGGCAGTCCCATAACTGCCTGTATCTGTTAGCATAATATCTCCTCAACCACTTCACAGGTGTTCATGAAATGCACCCCCTGCTTCTTAAAGTTCTTATGCTTGTTTTATTCTTGGTATATTTTTGCATTGATTTTTATTGTAGAGCACTTTGTGATTTTATGTCTGTGATAAGGGCTCTATAAATAAACTTTACTTATTTAGAAAGAATTAGCTCAAATCATTTGACCCAGTTTAATATGGCTGCCACAGCAGATTGCCATTTGCCAATACAACAATGACTACAATTAAGTAATTTTTTAACAGATCCTAAGCTAAAGTTTGGTGTGGTAGTAGCTGAGAGTCATAATCAGCAGAAATTACAAGCACTAACTGGTCCCATGCTATCTGTTTTTGGTAAGAAACATGGTGTAGCCATATGCTCCAAAGCAGTGTTTATTTTCATTGGAAAAATAAATAAATAAAGAAATAAATAAAAATTACAAGGCACACCAATGACCAAATAAATAAATCAAATACATAAATAAAATCAAACTCTGCCCTTTATGGGTGTTTAACCCCTAGTTCTGACATTGGCTCTTTGCTTGGACAACACAGTGACCACTGGCATCAGAGGCATTTGTGACGCGGGAAGCACACACTGGTGGGGGCATCTGGGGTTCCTCCCCCAGAAAATTTTGAATAAAGTAGATGCCATTTCCTGCATGTTGGTGTATCTTAACTGGTTTTTAAACATCTTTGTTTACCTACACAAGTAAACACTCGATTCAATAACTATTTTAGAGAGCACGGCACAACAAGAAGCTAACATCAAGCTAATATTACTACCTGTGAAATATGTATTCTAATTAATTCTACTTGCACATTTATAATATACCATGTTGTTGTTTACTATATTTCTTTTGGACCATGTAAATATCATTTGAAGATGTCCACTTTAATTTGTTTAGGGGTTTAAAAAAATCCTACAGGTTAATCTCACTGGGGTACCATCGAATATACAATCATAACGAGGTCAACAGATAAATAAAGTAAATGTGTTCTTGTTTGTAGTATTTTACCTGGTTTTATAAGGCACCTTGATTTTACTGTTTTATAACACTACTTTTTATTTTATTTGCATTTTATTGTTTATTGTTGTTTCTGCTTTATATGTTGTCTGTTTCTAACTGGTCTCTCTTATAAATGAGTCCTCATGACTCAAAGAGACCAACCTGGATAAATAAAGGCTGAATGAATTGTATTTCTTTGTCACTTTTTGGTACTTTATTTTGTAGCTTTATTGCATGATTTAGAATTTCTTGTTTTTTTTTTTTTTAGTGAGTCCATTTGGTTCTTCTCACCCTCCCCCCCCCCCCCCGACAACTACTTCACCATTTATTTATTTATTTATTTATTTATTTATTTATTTATCAAATCATTCAGGATATCCTGCAATAATTATTTGCCAATAATTTACCTTTGAAATTAATCGAGAACTCTTCAAATCCATAAAAACGTTGTGCTTTTTAAAATCTACCATAGCATTCTTGCTTAATTTGTCTTGTATCATTTGTTTTAACTTTAAGCTAATGTTGAGCTAACCACTACATCTACCTACAGGCTGGTCCAAGTTTTGCTTTAGCCACTTTTAGTTCTGATTGTTTGAACTTTAAAATACACTTTCAGCTTCGTCAGCAAAGTGAAAACTCTCTGCGGACACTTTGCATCCGCACAGAAAATACAATTCCCCTCGTTCTGAAGCGTGATTTGATGCAGAGATCCCTGTTCTGCACCTGGATGTCAGACCTCACAAGAAGGAATCCTTTCTTCCTGTGAGTGAAGTCTGTGCAAAGCGGGTGTGCAGAGGTCACCGGCTTAATTGAATAATTGACTAGAAAAGCTTCACATCCTGCCAGAAAACACAGCAACATGCAAAAGAAAAACACTGAAAGCCTGCGACTTGGAATGGAAAACCAGTCCAATTGTTGGTGATCCTTAAAGCTGAAAAGGAATGGCAACAATCATTTGCTAATTAGACGAAGGCTTCTTCTCATTGCTCACTGATAACGATGCACAGGTCCGGATTTAGCTCTTCAATTCTCTGGGCTTTACCAAATGCCATTTCTAATTTTTGACGATGCTCTGGCCTTGAAGCCCCATGGTAGTATCAAGTACAAACAATCAATCCTCTCCAATCGCTTGAGGCCTTAATGGACTTGGAAGGAATATTAAGAGGTTTTGTCTGCAGAGAAGCTTTCTGCCACAGTCGTCGTCCCTCGGCTAATTTGTGTTTGTGTGCCAAGGGAGGCCACACAGTGGGGCTGCTGTAACAAGCTCTCAGTCCTACTTTCTGAGGAGCTGATGCCAGGCCAGCAAGCACATGCAAAAATGCAAATGTGTGCTTCAGTCCAGACAGAAAGCAACATTCTTTATCAAATCAATCAGTTTTCAGTCAATAGCCTCAATTTCAACAATATGTCTTATGATTAGAAGCATTTTTGTGCTTTCTGATTAATAGTCAGCTGTGTGATGAATACCCAACTGGCCATCATGATTACTAGTGTGTTTGTGTTCCTGCTGAGAGCAAATGAGAGCCAGGCTGGATTCTGGATAACCAGGAGATTGTGGGACCAGTTCTCATTCCATAGGTGGTAGTTCAGTTGTAAATCTGCCAGTTGTTGCCACACTAAAGCTAATGAAGCCCAGCATCGCCCTGGAGGTGCCGCTCCTCTGTTACCTGGCTGCTTTGCATTTGAAAAATCAGCTCAGAGAAACATAATTAATGTGACTAAGAGGTCCTTTTGTGAACGTTCAATTTGAGGGATTGTCCACACAGGAATAATTTTTCTGAACATTCTTCAGTGTTGTGTTTGCATGGAAGCAGCATTGTCGGCACCCCCTAATTGGTGTTTTTAGAAACTGGGTTGGAAATTGAAAAAAAAAAAAAAAACAAAACATGGAAACGTTACCCTTGTGTTTTTGTATAGACAGTCTAAGCACAACCTTTTAAAATTGCCGTACACAGTTTATAAAGCTGGGACCTAAACATTTCCATGTGTCCCTTTATTTAGACTGACACAACTCCCAGTCATTTGCATCTTCTCTCTGTACATGTGTGGGTTTTCTGCAGGTACTCCAGTTTCCTCCCACAGAACAAAAACATGCATGTTAGGCTGACTGGTATCTCTAAAATGTAAGTAAGGGTAAGGTGTGAATGCTTGTTTTTCTATGCCTCTTTTCCATTAGTACCATTAGTACCGGTACAGCATGGTTCGACTCAGCACAGTATGAGTTGTGTTTCTGTTATACTTTCAGTGGCAGTTTTAGTGGGCGGGTTCAACTCGGAGCCCGCAGGAGCGCGTGAGGCCTGGGTCCACCAGGGCCCCGACCTCACATGCTCCTGCAGGTCGGCAACACAGAGGATCTTCTGCAATGACTGGCGGAGCTCCGAGCCAGTGAGATGACACCCTGTCCTGTCTTAGGAAGCTCCGAGGCTCTGGTGGAGAGGACCGGGGGGACCGGTGGAGCTCCATCTAGCTCACTTTGAATTTTGTCATTGGCCACTAAGCACAAAACAAACACCTGCACTTCAGCATTAGACCACAATGTTGTCATTATTGTTTTTGAAATCTTAAAAATAGGACTAGCCCACCACAAGTTGGAGTTATTGCAAATAGCAGATTGGGTTGTTGTGAAAGTTTCTCAAACAACCAGTGACTCCACCCCCTGACCAGTCAGTGACAGACAGTGTTCTGACGTCACATTTTAGGGCCAGTTTGGCACAGTTGGAACCCCCAGAGAAAAAGGGACTGAAAAATGGACCCATTCCATGAAATGTTGCTAGTGGAAAAGCCTTGGACGCGTGCCGAGTCGAGTCAAACCGTGCTGTACTGTTACTAATGGAAAAGTGTTGTATCCCTGTGATGGACTGGAGACCTGTCCAGGGTGTACTCCGCCTCTCAAACAGCAATTGCTGGACATGTGCACCAGTGACGCAGAAAGGAATGAATGGGTAAAGAGGATGGATGGATGGATGGATGACTCCCAGTCAGCACTGTCCTACACCCTTGAGGTCTTGTAATTTAATGAGACACTTTGTCATAAGGCAACAAAAAATAGATTTGGTTTTTGATTTTGTATTTGCCATCCTTGACGTTCTCTTCTTTTTGTTTACAGTTCAAATTGTAGCTTGTGCAGTTTCATATATACAGTTTACTGTTTGTGGATGTGTACAAGACACAATGGGAAAATATATACATATACATATGTACATATATACATTTATACAAATGTTCCATGCCTTGTTTCCTGTTTTTGCTGTATTTTTGTGGAAGCATTAAGCGCCACATACAAGCTGGACACCAAGGTGAGACTTTCCAAAGGGCTTACTGGAGATTTTGGGCAGATACTGCTCACTCTGTTCTAGTTTTATTTATTTATTTAGATTTTAAAGCACTAATTGGTAGAGAACTTTCCTCTCTCTACATTCTAATAATGTATTTTTTTCAAAACACAAGTCTTTAGTTACCATTGCACTGAATGGATTTGAGCCATTGACATAAAAAGCGTTAAACTTAAAAAAAAAATAAAATAAATAAATAAAAAAATAAATAAAAAAAAACCACTGATGCAGTGGTGCCTGCTATTTAATTTGCTGGCTGTCTTGCACTTTTCTTTGTCATTGCAACAAAATGTTGAAATCTTTTTTTTTTTTTTTTCATGAAAAAATACACTGTTTTTCCTAAAAAATTAAAATAGAGAAACAGTTCAGATCCATGTTTTCTGTGCAGCAAAGGCTAATTAAGAAAGTGAACTGTGACAAATGAGAATTATAGAAAGTGTTTTCCTGTTCTTTAGACTTTAAACATTCCTTTAACTGCAGCTCTGCTCTGTGTGACTAGAAAGCTTAAAGTTGTTGAGCACTTTGATATCTGTGTTCTAATTTTGTAAGCATTAAAAATAATGTCATAGGGCCCCCTAAAGATCTAGCCCAAGGCCCCACAACCCTTTTAATCCTGCCCTGCTTAGTAATGTTCATACAGAGTACTGGTCATTTTCTGTGTTTACATGTAGATGAATGATTTTCTAAAAAAAGTGACATGTTTATGAGGATATTTCCTTATAAAGGACAAATAAAAAGATTGTTTTAGCCAAGAAAATTACTATTTCTGTGTGGACAAGGCCTGAAACTAATGAAAGTCAGCATCACTCTGCAAGGGTCTCCCTCCTCTGTGTTACCTGGCTGCTTTACATATGAAACATCAGCCCAGAGAAATATAATTAATTAGAATAGGAGATTGTTTATTGGACCTCCTATTGGAGGGATTCTGTTTCTGGAGAGCACCAGGCAGTGCAGTGTGAGATGAAAAAGATGGCTTAAGATTCTAACTTAATACTAGCTTGACATTTGTTTGTTTTTTTGGTTTTCTCTTCCTCCCTCTCTGTCAGTATTCATTTTCTGCCTCTGCTTGAGTGCAGGGATGAGACCACAGGCTACATCACAGACAAGCTTTTCTTTATATGCCTTTTTTTTCTTCTTTTTGCCCTTAAAGAATAAGCCGTTTACTGTTCCTCTGTTTTAGATTGTTTTTGACCCTTCCCTCCGTCCTCTCCTTATCACTCTACTTTTTGAATTCTAATTTTTATTTCCCTATTTTCTTCTCCATTTCTTCCCCGCTGCTCCACTCAGTTCATTTTCCATCTGTGTTCCTCAATCTTCCGCCTTTTATGCCTGCGTTTTATTCCTTCCTATGCATTTCTCATTTTGTTCTCTAATTTATTTCTCAATTTTCATCATTCACCATCTGCCTATCAATTTCCTTTTCACTTCACCCGCCGCTCCTTCGCTGTTTGTTGGAAGGCAACATTTCAGCGGTTCAATTTATTGGCGTTGGACACATTTTTTTTGTTGTTGCAGGTTTTCAATATGCACTCAGGTAAAGTGTCTAACACAGGTCTGTATGAAACTATTTGATTTTTAGCCACCTGAACCTTCCTGTCTAAGTGGCTGCTTAGCTTGCTGCCAAGTTGGAGTTTAACCTCTGGAGGGGAAGGCTACAGTCAGAGAGGCAGATGGTCAGAGGCAAAAGATGCAGGAAATCCATCCTTTCACCTCTGACCTCACTTCATCACCTGCCACTGAAAGACAAAGGCAGACGATCATGTGTCTGCTTGTTTCCAGCAGCGGAATGTTTCATGAACCACATTAAAGAGATGTATTTACATGTGCAACTGATTATTAGATAGATTGGATTAGAAGTGATTTAAAACTTTTTATTCACGTTTAACCCTCGTTAAGATTGGATTTTAAAAGCCCCAGGTCAGGGATGGAGCACATCTCATGAGGTTCCACTGTCTGTGTGCTGCAATGATAAGACCCGGTCACCCCAACGTTTGCATTCAGACTCTGGGACAAACTGTAAAGAAGCATTAGTTGATCTTAAGGTCCCCTCATAAAGAAACATCAGCAAAATAAGATGGGACGAGACAGTTAAGAACTTTAAAACATTTTTATTCAGGCAGGTCTTTAATATTTAGTGGTACTTGTGTTGTTTTTATTGTTTGTTTTTAATCTTTATACTGTGAAGCACTTTGTGTGCCTTTTGGCCGCCGTAAAGGACTCTATACAGTATATAAATGTTGATTGGTTCCAACAACCAACCAATCAATCAGACTTTTTCAAAATGGCAGCCACAGCTATTAAAAAAAACATGTAATAACATAATTCAGTCAATTTTACAAATAATGTGCTAAAATTGGCTGTGGTAGTAGCTGAGACTGAGCCCCAACACATAATCTGAGGGCTAACTCATCACATCAGGTCTTTGTTCTAAACTTTGCCCTCAAGTCTTTAAGACGGGGGTGTCGAACTCACTTACAAATGTGGGGCACAATTAAAATATTTTTCAAACTAAAGAAGGGCTAGTTACAAAATCTACATTAACTCAAGTTAGATACCCGAAATCTTTTCTTGGTTACAGGTTCAAAATTTTGATCGGTCTCATGTGACATTTTCTGCCACATGTTCTACATCATAATCAAAGATTACTGAAAAAAGATTCAACTGATGAAATATTTTATATTTAACATGTCATCTTGGGGGCCAAATAAGATGACGAGGGTCAGATGTGGCCTCCGGGCCATTAGTTAACACATGGTTTAAGAGAAACATCCATCCATCCATCCATCCATCCATCCATCCATCCATCCATCCATCCATCCATCCATCCATCCATCCATCCATCATCTTTACTCGCTTTGTCCTTTTTCGGGCTGCTGGGGTCACTGGTGCCCATGTCCAGCTGTCACTGTGTGAGAGGCGGGGGACACCCTGGACAAGTCTCCAGTCCATCACAGGCTCACATAGAGACAAACGAGACAACCATTCACTCTCATTCACACCTAGGGATAATTTAATTACCTAACACACGCCTTTAGTCTGTGGGTGTAAACAGGAGTACCCAAAGAACACCCATGCATGCACAGCAAGAACATGCAAACTCCACCCAGAAAGGCCCCCGGACTGGGATTTAAACCAGGGTAACCTGCTCACTGACAAGCAGCCACTCTACCAACTGTGCCACTGTGCTTTTTTAATAAATTTCTCAACTGTGAATTATTTTAACACTGTCTTTAAACCTTTTATTTTGTCATAATCATATTTTGTCCAAACATTTTGCATTGCATGTCTATTTCAACTGTTTTAATGTACTTTATTATTGAGCATGCACTTTTTGAGCATGAACTTTCTTGTTTTAATTTAGCTTTTTAAAAATTGTAATTGTTTTATTCAGATGTCAGAATGAATTGTAACACTATCACTTACATTTACAAGATAAAATTAGATGTTTTTTTTTTTTTTTTCTTTTAATTGTAACTAAACAATGTGGGAATTACTTTCTTCCAAATTTGTGCATGTGTCTTTATTTGGGCCAGCTTAATAATCAGATCTGGGTCCAAAGGCATAAACCTGCCTAGTTTTATGACTAAAATCAACAGACTATTTCAACCTGATTAAAAAAAAAATCTCAGTATTTTAGGTGTTTTCCTATAATTTTTTGCCATTGTGACATTAACTTTCTTTGATTATACTTTCCTCCCATTGTAGCTGATTCCAGAACATACAATAGCTTTGTTCATAGCCAAGATGTTAAAACATGGATTTAGAAAACAATTTAGTGAATTTTGAGGGATATATTTAAGTTGTCTTCTACATATTTTGTAGGATTTTTTTTGTAGGATTATTATAGTACATCAACTCTTCTGCTTATTGTGTGTGTAGTATATGATTACTTAATGAATGTGGACTTAGTGCATTTCTTGAAAATGAGTTAATAAAGGTCCACTTTAGTTTAAAAAATGATGTAGGAAGGTACTTTCCAACAAACTGTCTGATGTTTCTGCTTTCTGCATTTCTGCTTTTGGCATATCACTTGCTTATGTCATGTTAGATAAAAATCACCTTTAAAGAACTTCCCTTTCAGAAACCTCTTTGGGTTGTATTGTGTGATGACTGCCACGATGCTTGTCTCAGTCACATACTTGGATGGTTTCTCTTAGAGACATTCTTGACAGGATGAGACAGGTTAGATTTTTCTGGCAGACTCATGAAAGGTAAAGGCAATTTGCGCTGCCACAGCTACATTGATGTGTAGAAGGAATCGATGTTCAGCTTTGATTGGACACCGAAGATAAACATCTCATATGGATCACAGTCATTTAGGAATCTGCAGGGAGAGAATGTCATTATGCTTTCTCCACTCACAAAGCCTCCGCTAGAATTTCAAACAGGGGTTGGAGTGTGTCTTCAGATACATTGTGGGATGCAGGGATGTAAAAATATTTCTAAAAAGGCAAATTCAAGTTGCTCTCAAAAAATCAAGAGTTACATCCAGACTCCCACATGTGGTAGCCCTTACTTATTCCGACATCCTGTTTTTCCATTTAGTTTTCAGCATTCACTAGTTGCTGATGACCTTGTGACATAGACGAATGACTTGTCTAGGTGTTTCCATGGAAACAACTTTCATGGCTCTTGGGGGGGTGGGGGTGTGTGTGCTTTTTTCTTATCGATTTCATGAGTTGAAAGACAATTTGTGGAAACAATGAAAATGAATCTGTCAAAGAATGAATCCATTTTTTTTTTTTTTTTACATATTTTATGAGCTACCCTACAGTGTGTTAAAATGTTAAACGCCTTCTATACATCTACTGTATTCAGGAACATTTCACAAGGAGGGAAACATGCCAGGAGATGGAGGGAGAAGAAGAAAGTTAAGAGTGTAGGACTGAGGGTAGCAACTCAGAAGCTAGGCCTAGGGCTGGGCGATATCTCAATATTTTTAAAATATCAAGATACTTTTTTTGCTATATAAGTTGAGACTAGCTTGATATAAACAATATAGTTTTATACTTGGAAATCCTGACATCTTCTTTCTCCCACTCATCCCCCTCCTTCTCCCTCCTCGAACACAAACACACAGCCCTCTGCCGAGCACCCCCTCCCCTTCCTACTTCTCCAGGAAGGGCGGGCAGAAGGAGAGGAGACATCACGTTTAGCTGGCAGCAGTAAACGCAACAGCTGAGCACGTGTGAAGCTACCAGCTCCGACAGACCTCAGTCTCCTTACTTGAAATAAACCAGGGTTCAGAGCTCATTTAGCCGTGCTGTGCCTTTTAGAGGAACACAGAGAGGAAGCACAACATTAATAAAGCAGCAGTTTATCAAATCGCTAAAGATACGGTCCTTAGCGGCTAGCAAGACGGCTAACGCTTTAGCCATCTTGTTAGCCGCTAATAACCGTAGCTTTCTCTCTGTTCCTCTAAAAGGCACAGCACGGCTAAATGAGCTCTGAACCATGGCTTATTTCTGTCACAGCTGGTAGCTTCAAAGTTCCAAGTGGAGGCTCACTACTGCACTCCACACACTGACTAACGTGAAGGTGGTGCAGCTGAAAGGACTGTGCTTATACAGAGCCTTTCTATCTTATCAAGACACTCAAAGATCTTTACAACACAATCTGTGCCCTCATTTACCCATTTATGCCCTCTACTAGATCTCTACAAATGGAGGAATCAAACAAATGGTGGAATCGAACCCCCAGCTCTCCCACTGGAGGACGACTGCTCTAGCCTTTCAACCACAGCTGCCCCCAGCTGAAGAGGATTATTATTTAATATATG
Source organism: Simpsonichthys santanae (assembly GCA_031762415.1). NCBI lineage: Eukaryota > Metazoa > Chordata > Actinopteri > Cyprinodontiformes > Rivulidae > Simpsonichthys > Simpsonichthys santanae. The sequence goes on along the minus strand of JARVLU010000599.1, from coordinate 9,150,301 downwards.
TAAACAGATGTCTAAAAATAAACTATTTAATAGCCTATATGTAAATGGTTTATTTTTTAGGCATTTATTTTGTACAGTTACAGATGTTAATAAATGTGCCTGTGTGACAATTGGGGGAAAAACTTTGACTCAAAATATATTTTTGTTATTACTTTATGGAAAGAAAAACATTGAGATAGATATTGTATATCACAATTTTTGTAAAAAACAAATAAATACAAAAAAATCGAGCTATTAACTTTGGTCCCTATCGCCCAGCCCTAGTAGGCAAAATGACAAAGTTAGAGTACTGACAAGGAAGGTAGCTGTTTTTTATATCCTAGAGACCAAGTGGATGGGCAGGAAGCCTTAAGCTGTTTTACCATGGTGTGGATAGAAATAAAAATGGGAGTATGGGTGGTCCTGAAGGAGGCGTTAGCAAGAAATATGGTAGAGGTGAAAAGAGTGTCAGATAGGATGATGTGCCTGAAGGTAGAAGTAGAATGTCTGATGCTAAATGTTGTCAGTGTTATGCTCCACAGGTTGGATGTGATGTGGAGGGAAAAAAAAAAAAAAAAAACTTTTTGGAAGGATCTGGATGAAGTGATACAGAGTACATGTATTCCCAAGGAGGAGAGAGTGGTGATTAGAGCAGACCTGAATGGACGTGTTGGTGAAGGAAACGAATGGGATGAGAAAGCTATGAATAGGTTTGGTGTCAAGGAATGGACCAAGTGGTGGATTTTGCCAAGAGGGTGGAAATAGCTGTAGTCAACATTTAGGTGGTGGGATTGTGAAGTGCAGGAAGTTATTCAGACCAAGAGTTTAGTCAAGAAGAAATGGGACAGAGAGAGTAAGTAGACATGAATATAATGAGAGTCAATGTAGGGCAAAGAGGGAGGTAGCTAAGGCAAAGCAGAAGGTTTATGAGTTATATAGAGGCAGCACACTAAATAGAAATAGTAATGTTCTAACAAGCAAGGAGAGTGCGATGGGAAAATGAAGTACTTTGAGGAGCTAATAAATGAATAGAATGAAAAGGAAAGAAGAGTAGAGATTATAAAAATTGTGGACCAGGAAGAGAGAAAGATTAGTGAGAATGAATTTTAGAAAAATTTAAAGAGGATGAAGACGAGGAAGGCAGTTGAACCTGATGACATATCAGTGGAGGTATGGAAATGCCTAGGACATGGCAGTGAGGTTTTGACTCAACAAATAAATGGTATTTTGAAAGTGAGAAATTGCCTGAGGAATGGAGAAGTGTGCTGGTGCCATTTTTAAAAACAAAGGTTTGACAGGATGGATAAGTTTAGAAATGAGATAATCAGAGGTACAGCACAGGTTGAACAATTGGGAGATAAAGTTAGAGAAGTCAGACTGAGATGGTTGGGACATTTCAGAGGACGGACCGTGAGTTTATTGGTAGAAGGATGTTAGAAATGCAACTGCAAGGAAAAAGACAAAGAGGAAGGCCAAACAACATGAACGTAGTTGGCATGAGGACAGAAGATGTAGAAGCCAAAGTGGGTTGAAAGAGGATGACTTGCTGTGGTGACCCCTGAAATGGGAACAGTGGAAAAAAGTTGGACCAAAAAAAAAAAAAACATATTCAAATAGTATCATATAAAAACTGAATTATGTTCATATGTAATCAAGCAGATAAGTGTTTCCATAAAAATATATATTTGATTGGTTAGCTTTACTGTAAGACTCTTCTTTTAAAACAATCTTTTTTATTCTGTTTACTGTTTGGCTTGTTTACAAAAAATACCAAAATGTGTTTTGCACTTTAAAGTATTTTTTATGCTTTTAGACAGGGAGTTTATTTATGCTAAGCCTATGGAGCTCTTTTCAATTTATTAATTATGCCTTTTTCAGGGTTTTCTCTTTTTTTAATGCTATATTCCAAATTTAAAGACCTTAAATAGTCTGTAATAAAAAAGATGCAACAGCATATTTTAAACATAGTATTAGGATATTTTTTAATTACATAATTTCACAGCTGGAAACAAACCAGGACTGGGTTTAATGCAACATTAGCAATGATTTTCATTAGTTGTTTTGTTACATCCTAGCAGTCAAAGACATGGTATGCTTGTGCAGCTACCAAGGAATATATAAACCTGGCTTAAAGTCAACATATTCCAAAGATAACACTCATTTTTTCTGAGCAGACGTGCTGTAGGTCGGTGCATTCGGCACAAGGCCAAAAATAAATAAGACACGAAACTTATGTTTTGTTTACTTTTTGCATGGTGTTGAATTGAAAAGCTGCATGAACTAAAAAAAAAAAAAAAAATGTCTAGGGTTCTGCTGGAAAAACCAGACATTCACTGTAACAAGGCACAAGACTTTCTGTATGTGAACAGAAGGAGTTTCTCACTAAAATTGATTATTGTTAAGTTTTTTTCCCCCTCAGGATGTATTTGTCCAAATGGATACTGGGTTTTGAGTAAAGATGAAAGCTGTTGGAGGATAGTGGGTAGAAGAGCCTGAGGCTGTTCAGCAGTTTGGATGCTGATGAACTGATGTAATTTGCTAATAAGATTTAAGCTGTGTCCTCTCTGGCTTTGTTCATATGAAGTGGCATCTGCTGTGCTGAGGGCAACATGACAACCCTGTTGCAGTGTGGAAACTGGTCAGTAGGTGTGCATGCATGAGAGAATAAGATGACCCTGACTTGTGTTGCTGTTGCCTGACGTCTTATGGTTTTCTACCATTTCTGTTTGTTCTTACGAAGTCTAAACACACTGTGGCATGAAATGAAGTGCAGACTTTTGGCAGCTGGTCCTCTGTATATGCATTGCATAATTTTATAGGCCTTTGCATGAACTTGATGCAATAATATACAGTAGTTAATTTTGGCTAAATATAAATAAATAAAACGATGTAGGATCCAAGTCAATCTTATTGGGTTTTAAAATGTTGTAAAGCTTTATCTGTCTGTGCACTACCTAAAGGTGGGTTTTACTTAGGGCTGGACAATTATTTGATATCGATATATGATGACCAGAGACAAATCCAGAGACAAATCCAGAGTCCTGAAATGATGACAGAATGTTTATTCAGCTGGGCTCCTCTGAAAAGTCCATGCAGTCTGCACCACTCAGAATATGCACAGTACGTCTGAGTATGTGGTAGCGTTAAAGAGGGTGAGAAGGACTTGTACCAATCAGTGAGACAGAGTCGAGGGATCAGGCTGGAAAGGATGTGCAGCAGGTTAGGCTTGTTAAATGTATGCATGATAAAGTTCTCTAACAAGTGAGGAGAATGTGACGGGAAGGTAGAAGGGGTGCTTTGAGGAGGTAATGAGTGAAGTGAATGAAAGAGAAAGAAGAGTAGAGGTCATAGAAACTGTGGAGCAGGGAGTGGGAAAAATTAGTGAGAGTGAAGTCCAGAAAGCTCTGAAAAAAAAAAAAAAAAAGATGGGGAAGGCAGTAGGACCTGATGACATAGAGTGGATGTCTTGGAGAGATGGCAGTGAGGTCTTTGATTCAAATATTTATTGGCATAATTGAGGGTGAGAAAATTCCTGACGAGTGGAGAAGAAGTGTGCTGGTGCCCATTTTTAAGAACAAGGATGATGTACAGAGTTGTAACTACAGGGAAATTAAGTTGATGAGTCACATGATGAAGATCTGGGAGATAATTTTAGAAGCTAGACTTAGACGAGAGGTGACAATTTGTGAGCAGCAGCATGGTTTCATGTCAAGAAAGAGCACCACAGATGCCATCTTTGCTTTGAGAATGCTGATGGAGAAGTACAGAGAGGTTCAGAAAGAACTCCATTGTGCCTTTGTGAATTTAGAAAAAGCATATGACAGTCGAGTGTCGAAGGAGGAGGTGTGGTATTGCATGAGGAAATTTGTAGTGACATATAAATACTGTATGTTAGACTGGTACAGGACATGTCTGAGGACAGCAGGACAGTGGTGAGATGTGCTGTAGGAGTGACAAATAGCTTCAAGGTGAAGGTGGGATTGCATCAAGGATCAGCTTTGAGCCCCTTCTTGTTTGCTCTGGTGATGGACCGACTAACAAATGAGGTCAGGCAGGAATCTCTGTGGACTATGATGTTCGCAGATGACGTGATCTGTGTTATCTGTCATCAAGTTCTCTTCCCAGGTGGAAGAGAACTTGGAGAGGTGTATGCGATTCAGATGCCATAGAGGTGGTGATATGCACAAGAAGAGGAACGAAACTCAGCTGTAGTAAGACAGACTACATGTGTGAATGAGAGGCAGGCCAGTGGAACAGTGAGGCTACAAGGAGCAGAGGTCACAAAGGTGCAGGGCTTCAAGTACTTAGGGTCCACTGTCCAGGAAAATGGGTGATGGAAGATGTGAAAGGTCACATATGTTTTTCACTTATTAATATCAAATTTACAGTATTTTCATTCATTCAACCTTTATTTAGACAGGTTAATCCTATTGAGCCTCAATGACTTATTTACAAGAGAGACCTGATTTTAACAATGAATGATGACAGCAATGGACAACAGTGACAACAATAGACAATTATAAAAGAGGCATACAGATTTTTTTATTTTATTTTTTTTTTAATTTTTTATTATTTTTTTTTTTTTACAATTTAAAATGATTGTTAAAAAAGTAGCAAAACAGCTAGATTATAAGGTTAAAAAAAAAAAAAAAAAAAAAAAAAAACG
>JARVLU010000599.1:9119353-9134645 GCA_031762415.1 Simpsonichthys santanae | reverse complement strand
TCCATCCATCCATCCATCCATCCATCCATCCATCCATCCATCCATCCATCCATCCATCCATCCTCTTCCACTTGTTCCCAAGTCGGGTCACGGGGCATCAGCATGAGCAGGGTGGTCCAGACATCTCTTTCCACAGCCTCCTCTTCTGGCTCTACTGGGGGGGACTCCAAGGCCTTTTTTGACCTTTTGTTGACCTTTTTAAATTTATTTAATTTATTATGTGCTGTCTCTAACATGTGAAAATAGGTCAGATTTGATGCCAACTAAAACATTAAAGAAAAAAAAAATCATCTGAATTACTCTCCCTCTGCTGCACAGATCGTCAGTAATCTTACCTCGATATTTAAATTTTGAATACATGTTGTATGTAAAGTATAATATTTAAAGTCTAACAGTGAAAGGGTTTTATGACCAACTAAACACCAGAAGAGGTTTTAATGAAAAGACCATTTCAGACTAATCTCCTGTCTCAGATTAGTTTCTATAATAACTTAGAGCTGTATTTGACTCCTGCTCTGACAGAAGGTATTGTCCTCGTCTAAAAAGAAAACTCTGGTTCAAATCTGCCTTTGTTCATTTCAAACATGGATTTAATCATAAAGGTAGAGGCAGCTGCCAGGGTGGGCACACTGTGGGCTGAGGCTGGCAGTAAAATAATGTGCACGGCTTAGACTGCAGTTTTTCAAGTCGTGCACACAAAAATAGGCCATGCGTATCAAAAATCGGTGGTGCGAAGTATTGCTGGTCACAAAACCTTCCATATTTAGTGCGACTGCATGACAAATGAGCCGACACATTTTTTTTTTTTTTTTTTTGGGAGAGTGATATCTTGAAATAAAATAATCTGAGACATGAGCAGGAAAAAAAAATCTTAAAGTGTAACAGTTAACAGAAAATAATTAATTCCATTAATACTGACAATAATTCCATTAAAACCACCCAGTTCTTTTAGAAACATGCACAAAAAGTTTCTTTAAATATTGTTAAAACAAGTTTTTAATTGTTAAGACTTAAACATCTTTAACTTTCTGAAAGCAGAATATCTTGAGTATCTAATAATCAAATACAAAAAATGTTTTTGCACAAAAAACAAACTATGAACTAATGACATTAAAACACGTTTACATTAAATAATTTATTTATTTAGCTTTTGATCTGCAGCAGTAATTAAAACTTATACAGCAAACACTAAATGTGTTCATTTCAGTATGTATTTATTTAATTATTAACGAGGGCACAGATTGTATAATTAAGTGCTTTGAATATCTTGATAAGATAGAAAGGTGCTATACAAGTACAGTCCATTTATCATTTATTACTAATTATTCAAGAGTTTTATAAACGTAGTCCCTTGCTACTTTGTGGTTTGTTTTTTGCGGCCTCGCTCCATCGCAGATTCTCAAAATAAGATTGGACATGATTCACATTTGGCTGATTGATGCATGAGCCACACGATTGGTATGAAATTTGTATTTAAAATACATTTTAAATTATTTTGCACCTGCTGCACCATTGAGCAGCCCACAACTGCAGGAGAAGCGTCCTCCTGCAGCGTGTCAGGATCTCCACTCTGCCGTGGAGAAGTGGGCGTGGCCAAGAGCAATGTCAGCAGAGTGCAGCCGGGGCAGAGAACTGAGATCATGACATGCTGTGCTCTTTTAGAGAGCTTATGTACCACATGAGATTATAATGATGGTGATGTTTACTTGAACTTGAACTACTGTATCCCTTCTTCGTGGTTTTTCACTTATTGCTGGGGGGGGGGGTCCCAAACTCCTGCGATAAATTATTGCAGGGCTACGTTCCACACACCAGCACAATAAGTGAAAAAACATGAAGTCAGGATGCTATATTTATTTTAGCTTTTATAAATATTTTAAGGCTTTATAAACCCTTCCCACACACTTGCAATGTTCTAAACTCTTAAACCTACGTAATTTAAACGGCATGCATATATGTACTGTATAGCACTGCAAAAGTTTACTCACCACTTCTACAGATCGGTTCTGGTTTGGTTTACCCTGCAGCAACGAAGTGCACGACACTGTCTAGGTTGATGTGCACGTGGATTATTGAGCTTCAAGATTATTACCAACTTTCCTGCTAGTTATGTGAACTTCGTAGATAAATTGTTCTGACTTGGTGTTGCAAAACTTCCCCTCCATTTCAGCAAAAAGCAACTGCTGGAAACACAGCTGGCTTCTGGGTAGTGTAGTTCTTTTGACGTGTGTTGCAATACAGGCTTATTGAAAGAAAACTACAAAATGCGGCACCTGTCTGAATTATTTTTTTATTCATTAACTTTTTTTTCCCCGTACATCCTAATCACCTGAGTAATATTAAAGTTGACAGTTGTGTGTCATGTGCAATCTTACATTGAAAAACCACGAAAGAGCAAGTCAGCAAAAGTCAAACAGCAAAGCAGCGAGGGACTACTGTATGTTCATTGGACATTCACAGGAATAAATAAAATAAATTTTAACTTATGGCGTGCTGATTTTACACAACTTGACTAGAGTTCTGCTGCAAATCTAAAACGTGCTCCATTTTATGTTTCTGATTTTCCATTTTCTAATGTTTGTTTTAGATTAAATATTTAAAATTTCAGTTTAAAAGCAATCAAATAGAAATTCAACAGTAACTTGAAGCACAAATGACATAATTCATGATCTCCTGCCGAGCCTAATCAGGCTCAGGGTCTAGAAGCTGCGTAATTGTTTTTAGGCTCCTTTTCATGTGCCTGACTGAAAATACATGCTGCTACCTGCGGCGCACTTGAACTGAAGCGGTGGCTCACATGGGAAGTTTTAAATGCTAATCTAAATGCTATTTGTAACAGTCGGTTTGGTTCTAATAAAAGGCGAGAGTCAGAGGCCTTTTTTTAATTTCATTACCACTGCGGTTCTTATTTTTAGCTGCGAGTGCCTGTGATCCTTCAGCTGCATTGTAAGACTTTGACAAGTCCTATTATTCACACAGCCGCTCATTTTCTGAGCCTGTACTTTTCAAAGCAACCTTTTCCTCACAACTCCGCGCACACAGTTTGTTGCAGACGTCTGTTGGGATTTTGCTAATAATCTCTCTGACGAGGGGTCATGTGTAAAAACCCCAGTCTAGTGGGAAAAAAGGTATAATTAAAACTAAAAATTGTGAATAGTTTTTAAATGTAAATAATATGTAAGTTAAGAAAATGGTAGTTACAATTTTTAACCAAACATTTATATATAAAAAAATAAATAAATAAAAAAAAAAAAAATAGAATTTTCTATAAAAAGAAAGAAGAAAACAAAAAGAAAAAAATTGTGACAGGTGAGAGCTGAATGACTGCTAAAAACTGCTAAATAAGCTAAAACTGAGCTATGAGACCAGAGACTAAAATGAGCTAAAAGCAGCAAAACTGTAGCTAAAATAGAAAAATATGCAAAATATTAGCAAAATATGCTAAATAAATTTAGTAAAGGGGTTATACATGCTAATTTGATATGCTAATTTAGCAAAACATGTTAAATTAGCAACATATGTTAAATCTGCAAAAATTATGGCAGGACACAAGCTGAAAATAGATTTAGCAAAACAATAGCAAACATTTACAAATCAGATTCTAAAGCTAAATCTAGCTAAATGGATGATAAAATCTATTAAATGAAAAGCTAAAGGTAAACCAGCCTGAGACCAGAGTAAAATGATCAGAACAAAAGCTAAAAGCAGGAAACTGTAGCTAAAACTGAAAAAAGCTAAACATCAGCAAAAAATGCTGAAGAAATTTAGCACAAGGGTAGCTGAAGTGAGCCAAACACACTAAGTTAGTAGAACACGCTAATTTAACAAAACATGCAAAATTAGCAAAACATGCAAAATTAGCAAAACGTGCTAAATTAGCAAAACATGTTAGAGTTTCAAAACACTGGCAGAACAAATGCTGAAAAATGACTTGTCAAACAAGCCAAATCTAGCAAAATGGATGATAACATTTGCTAAACAAAAGCTAAAGGTATCAAACCAGCTTCTTAAACTAAACATAGCTAAAAGGTAGACATTTGTTTCAAGTGAAACATTAAAGGAAAGAAGCTACAATCTGTGAGAAGCAGTTTAAAGTCTAAAGCAGAATCTGGAGAGAAAAGCTAAATTACCGTCATGTAGCTGAATACTGTAACTGTTGCAAAAAAACACAAAGTAGCAGAACAGTTGTTAAAATAAAGCATCAATATAGAGCAAGTATGCTGAAGCAGACTTTAAAGAGAAGTGATGTTTTTAAAAGCAGTTGACGGAATCCATTTATTTTTATGGAAATATTTATTTTAAATACAGTTCACTACTGAATTATTAGTAGTCTATTGTTTATTGTAAATTCTAGTTAATTGCAAAGTTACAATAAACAAAAGTATACAGTAGTGAAAAGACGTTTTGCTTAATAAAAAGCAGTAAAAAAATTGGGATTATTTAAGAGTTATCGTGTACCTCTTGATCCGGTTCATTCTGCTGTACAGCTAAAGAGCAGCTGAAGAACAGCCGCTGCGCTGTCTGCAGAAGAGAAGTGTTGGAGCCCAGACACGATTCTTAAAGTCGTGTCTAGAAGAAACCTGTAATACAGATTGTCCAATATTCCCGTTTTGTCCATGTCGGAGCTGAAATCTCATCCCTTTGATTTACCGGCCAGTCTCACATTTCCCATGATGATCCAGAAGAGAAACCTCTTCACTCTGCACCTCTTTCTTTCGCTTTCTTCTCTTGGTCTGCTCCCTTTATATCTCCTTTTTAGCATTTGAGATTTTTTTTGTTCATTTCAGGAAATGGACTTGTGAACGCTGAGACGTCTTTTTGTCGGGATGGTTTTTATTTGTCGAAGCAGCAAGCAGGCACATTTAAACTTTTCAAACTAGTTTATTCTTATTATTTCCTTCCAACCACAGGTGCTCAAAGCACATATTCCAGCTAGAAAGTGTTTTCTCTTCATTTTGCAAATGAATTAGAAGAATGGTTTAAACGTTTTATAATACTGTAATTTTTTTTTTTTTTTTTTGCATTTAAACTGATTATTCTCATTTCTTCAGGTTTTTTTTTTTGCATGCATGACTTTTAAAACCACTCAGTCTGGTTATAGTTTTCTGAGCTCTCTGAAACCCTCTGTAAGTTCTTGCTGCTGACAGCGTAAATGTAAAAGTCCCATTAGGTCTTAAAATGTCCTCAATTCAACGCATCACTGACTCTTTTTGGAAACCGGAGTCCGTCCGTCTGTCTGTAGGACGCCCCCGTTTGCATTTCTGTTCATTTTGTTCGACAGACACGAGTGGCTCACGAGTCGGCACTCAAGACCCAACGCCGGTTACTGCACGGCGTCTGCGAGCAGCAGAGGGGGAGGGAAGGGGTCAAAGGGTGAGCAGGTTGTCCTCCGTTGCTGCAGGGATGGAGAGGCGTGTCCCTTGGTGCAACCAGAGTCCAAACCAGGCAAAGCTTTGTGCCGCGGGCCATGTTTGTGCGCCTGATGACTTGCAGCTAATGTCGTCTCTCTGCCTGTCAACATGGAAACCGTGAGCGCGCTCAGATGAGAAAGAAGGGCCGGATCTGACATGAAAAGAAAAAACAAAAATGAGTAAATGAATACAGAGCTTGAAACTGGACAAAGTCAAAGATTTTGTGTAATAAAAACTAACAAACAGAGACTTTTAGGTCTTTGCATGAATATTTTTGCTAATTTAACTCCAACCTTATTGAGGTCCGATACTTCTTCCACTGAAAAGAGCTTGATGATGTTTTATCGTCCATCACGGAGGGACGAGGGGAAGTTGGAAATACCCTCAGTCTGTTTATGATGTGAGCATGATAACTTAAAAAAAAAAGTGATGAACCGACTTCTATTTTGGTGTGTGGCGTCATCTACGAGTAAGAAAGGTTCCTTTTGAAAATTGGGATGCCAAGTCAAACTTCAAAATGGCCACCACCTTATATTATATACACACACATATACATGTACGTGTAAACTTACCACCCTATCATTTGAGGAAACTGTACTTTCTAGTTTACATGTTGCTTAAAATAATTATGGTGGCCGAAGATTAATCTATGGGGGGGCCAAGGCCACCACTGGTCACCCACTGGCTCAGCCATTGTCTGGTAGCCATTATAAACCAGACACAAACTAGACTCGAACTTGCAGCCTCAGGATCACAAGACAGCAGCACTGCAGCCCCATGATGACTGAAGAAAAAAACAAGACAATAGAAAAATAACAATTAAAATATCATGTCGTAAATTTCCTTTTGTTTTTCAATTATGTGAATAATATTTCATAATTATTTTCCTCTTCAGTTTCTTCTACTTCAGAATGCTTTTAGTTTTTTCAATCATCCAGGTAGCAAAACATTTAGCTCATGCAGGAGATGAGTATGATCACACATATTTTTTTAGCTTTTCATCATCATCAACTTTATTTATAAAGCACTTTAACACCAGCCACAGCTGAAACAACGTGCTGAACACGTAAAATAAAATAAAGCATAAAAATAAAGTGACAAAGCTAAGCACACAATCATGAATTAAAAACTGTATTTTATACTTAATGAGTTATCTAAATGTTTTTGTTCAGTAAAATTAATTTTAATTTGAGATTTTAGCTACTTTGTGCAAATAATCTTTAAGCTATAGTTTTATTTTCATTTGAGCTTTTAGCTCATGTTTTACTGGGAAGAGGTTTTAGCTACTATATTTTTGATGTAGTGTTTTAGCTACTCTAGCAGTTTTTAGCTTTTAGCGACAGTTTTGCTGAGCATAGCAATCAGCTTTGTTCTGCATTTTGTTTTGCCAACTCTGTTTCAGTTTGTTCAACAGGTTTCAGCGCTCACACTGGATATTTACAGAAAATATATTTTTTTCTGGAAACAGTTGAATTTTTTTTGTTAGCTTTCAGTAGCTAAAGTTAAAAGACAGCTATGAAGAGCAGCTCAATGCGACAGAGATGACTATGGAGGTATTATTTAGCGTTCCTCCTGAACGTCATCATTAGCTCGACTCCATATTGTTGCGGTCGGAGTCGAGCAGGCCATCTGTCGCAGCTCTTTCTTCTGCTCAAGCCGAAGATGCTTTTTATGACTCATTTTGTGCCTGGAATCTTTGTCACGCTGCAAACAGAATTCAGGGCCAATAAAGCCTCTCTGATTTTAAAGCCTGCTTGATAAAAAAAAATCTAAAAAACAAACATGAAAAGAGGGACATGAGAGTTCAGGACGCTCCGCGGAGACACAAGTATTTTCCACCTGTCACTCCCACAGCAGCTGAATGCCACAGTCAGTGGTGGAAACTGGTTTATTACTGAGTGACAGTAAAAAAAAAAGTTGCCTCGGGAGCTCGATAATGAGTGAACAGTCATTTCCATCCTGACCTTTTCCTGCTAAACTGTCATGGTGGTTATTTTCTCGCCGTAACATTCTGGCATTATCCTTAATGGCGCTAGGTTTTAATGTCAAACCCTCATTCTAATCGAGCGCCAAAGTGCCAAAGATTTTACACCATCACTCTGCAAAACACTGATTACGTCTGTTTGGAATAAATTCACAAATAAACTCAAGCAAAGAAGTAGAACTTTTGTTTGTAAAGTAAAACTAATAATCTGGTTTTGCAGTCAGCGTGTTCTGTCTGAGACCAGTTGAGTTTTACACATTGCATGCTGGGACAAAGGATGTTTCCTTCACCTTCACATTTTCTTGTTCAACCTTTTTAAGCAGTCACTGCAGGTGAGTGATTGTCAGTTTCTGTAAGATTTCTGCAACTGGAGCAGGTATTTCTGCTTACTGGTTAACTTCCTCAGCTGTCTCACATTTTAAGGGTGAATCCTACTCCATGTTTCAGCTCCTTTCATAGATCAGGCCTCATAGAAGAGCACTTCTAAAGAGCAAATTTTGTTTTTAACCTTTGTTTTGGGCCATTATCTCATTACAGGACTCATGATCTTTAATTGAGACCAGACTTTTTGACAAATGGAACAGGTTTCGCTTCAGATGCTTCATATTTCATTGTACCCAGACCACACTCAAACCAGCCTGCGTCAGGTGCAGCCTAAAAACAACCCAAGAACAAAAGAGAATCTTCTTGTGTTTGACAGCAGATATAATGCCGTTTCTTACAAACCTTAATTTTTAAAAAAGAGCTGACGTAACTTAACTAATGAGCCAACAAATACTGCTAGCCAATCAGTGTCTGTCGTCTAGAAATGCCTTTTCTCCAGAAACGCCCACTTTTGGTCTGCAGAGAACCCCTTCTCAATAAAACTGGTCCAGATGACACAATTTAACCAGTTTTTGTTGTTATCTACCTGGATGATTGAGCTTACAACCTTTTTTTTTTTTACCCCCAAAGCTTGTCATTCTTCACCTGAACGTTGAGCACTTTAAAATATACAACTAAATAAATATAAACATTCCTAAACACATGATGAACAGCAATTTCTTTATTTAGGAGAAAAATCACAGCTTAGACGAGCTTAGCTCACAAACTGTTCTGTATTCTTCTGATCCTAAATGTGTTTGTTGCAAGCTTTTTATTTTAGATACTATTTGACCCGTCTGTGTGAAGTGCAACTGTCTTTTAGCAAAATATCTTGTTAACTATTCAATTGATTTTAACAACTCTCTCACAAAGTAATCATGGAACTTGCGTCTACAGCTGATTAATGCTTGGAGTCAGTCTGGTTGAAGACGGCTGCCACAGCCAACCAACTTAAAGAAACACCAAAATGCCTTTAAATCAATCAGATTTATAGACAGATTATTAAAGTTGGATGTGGTCATAGCTGAGAGTCTTTTCCAACACTTAGTCCAAACTGTTCCTTTTTCTGTCAGATCAGTGTTCAAAATGTTAGCTTTAAGTGTTGGAGTCAACTATGTCTGTTAGCAAAATACCTCCAGAACTATCATTGGATTTACACTTATCAACTACATGATCGCAGCAATCAACATGAGCTCAGTTAAAAATGTTTATAGCTTTGCCAATTTTACATATTTTAAGGTAAACTGTTCTACAACTCCTTTGTTATTAAAAGGCAATTGCTATTTATTTTTTTAATTTTTGAGGGGACATGTGTAACAAGTGGGACACAATAATTTTATTTTCTACACCACAAACACAAACAGTTCAGTTTTAATGAGTCATAAATGTTGAAGTTTGGAGACTGAAGACTTGACAAGAAATGAAGATACAGTATTTTCAGCATCAGTGATATTAATGTGAACTGCATGCAGACAGATATATGTCACAACACAATGCACTATAATAATTATATTTGCATTGTTTTCATGTGTTATTAACTGGTCAGGACCCATTTCATTTTAAAACCCGACCCGAACATAAAGACATGGTGGTTTGGTGCAGCTCCGAGATCAGGAAAATTCATTAAAAAATGATTTATGAGACAGAAACGTCCACAGAAACACAGATTCCTTATTCCCAACATATTAAAATCAAAGAGACGTACAGGAATTATGCAGGAATGCATTTAACAATTACTGATTAATTAATTGTGATGCTTAGAGAATATTTATACGACAATATTTGGAAACTTGAATTTTCCACCTGAATGAGTTTATGCAATTTTCTCTTCCATCAAACATGTTTGAAGGGTTTGCCTCCGGGGTACAATCACCTGAATATTGCATGATGGAGGGGAAAAAAAAGAGGCGCTCAGGCAAATTAAAATCATCTTTTACATATGAAATAGACTGTATTATTGATATTAAACACTGTGTGAATCCTTCAATTTAATTCAAAAGAAAGTGTGAATCCTTCAATTTAATTTACAAGAAAGTATATGGTTTTTATTCAATGTAAAGCAGGTTATCAAGGAATAATAATAATAATAACAATAATAATAATAAAATCTATACTAATGTCCATACTTCACTTGCAGAGAACTTGATTAATTCTCTGATGGATCAAATAAATTAGCTCATAAACTGTAAAATGTGCAAAAAAGCTGACAAGTTTGATTTTCAGCTTATAATTTATGACTATTTGGGCAACTTTTGAATAAAATACAAAAAAAAAAAAAAACAATGCATTAAACAAAGATGTGTAACAAAAATTAACTAAAAACTTAACGCAAGAACCTCGTTTTCAGCCTTCTCCAAAGTCTTGAAATCTTTTTTTAAATGTTGTTCCACAATTTTAGAATACAGTTTGTCACATACTGCTGAACATCTGCCCTTATTTACTTCTGACATTAAATGTCTTTCTCCCCAGTCCTGATTGATCTGTTGATAATTAACCTTATTAGTAACAAAATGGTCCTCCAGCCGTTTCTGATTCATAACATCTAACACTATCACCAGCTGCTATGATTACATGCACAAAATTCTTTGATCGGATTGAAATGTTTTCACATAAAATAATTCCAATGTAACGTTTACATGGACACACTCCTATTGATGAGCATTTACATGCAGCGAGCCTTTTTTCTGAATGAAGTACTGGCATGTGCAGAGTGGTAAACTTTCTTTAAGAAACACAGAAGAAGTTCTTCTTCCGTGATGAACTTAAACAAACCTGAGCGCCCAAAATGGACCTGCGCCAGGTTTTAATGACGGTGGAGACGTTACTGCACTCCCTGACCGAGCTACAGGTAATACAGATTGTTGTGAGCTCTTTCAAACGTTTTAGTAGAAATGTTGTATTGCTCAATGACATATATTAGCATCTAGCCAGGCAGAAATACGTGAAGTTGACAGTTTGCACATGCGTAGTCAGGTCAGTTTTCCACAATCAGAATAAAATGATCAGATCAAGTGTTTACGTGCACACCGTTCGGATTATGAATTGGCATAAACCACATGTCTCATTCGGATCACAAATTCATTTCAGATCAAGCTGAATCAGCTCAGAATAATCCGAATAGGGCGTTTACATGACACATTTTTATTCCGAATGGCTGTTTAATCTGATTATGTCCATGTAAACATAGTGACTAATGACTAATTCCTGTTGTGGCAGCTGCAAAATTCAACATTAAAATATTATTATCACTTACCTTAAGTACAATTTATAGTTTTAAATATATGATTTGTTTATTATGTTCCACTGTGAGTAAAATACGGGTTTATGCATGTTGGTTTTATTTTACGCCCGTCAAAGGTATCAATGTCTCTAAATGTCAATCCGTTTGTACGTAAACGTTCGCTTGTTTCTCCAAAACCACCTGATCTAAAGAGAATGTCATGAACCCTGATAGACACGATCACTAGATGAGAGTTGCGAACATTTTTATGACCCCAGTCTCAAGGTCACAAATCAAGGTCAAATGTTTGAAAATGTCTTTTGCTTGTCCGGTCCATTGCTACAGCTTGTTTTATTGCTCTATATTAGCGTAATGAAGGGTGTATATCATGCTCTTGTTTTACACAAACTGTTTTGGACTTGGTTATACTTTGCCAAGTCTCAAATAGATATGAAAAACTTTAATAATAATAATTAAAAAAAGTTTAAAAAACACAATTCCAGTTTGAATTTATGTTAAAAAAAAGAGCACAGTGTTGCATTTGTAATACATGGAAAAGGTTTTGACAATGTTTTGATAATCTCCCCCTGTGCTGCGGTGAATAATAACCCCAACCTTTGAGAATTAACTCGTAGTGTCTGTTTGTTGAGATGAAATGGGCTCCAACGCCGACAAATAAAATACATCCACGGGTCCTTTTGGCAGAGGCCCCGGCCCAGAAGCTCTCTGGCTTGCATGCTGGGGTATTTCTGTTTGATTGACAGGTGTGTCATAGCCAGAGACGTGCCGGGCAGAACCCCAGCCGTCGCTGCCTTTGCTGTCATTGTGGCTGGTTGGAGGCTGTCTACATGGATTGTCTGGCCAACACGAGGAACACGGTGAATTAGAGAAGTAGACATGGTAAATCAGTGCAGCTGGCTCTGCCAGGCGTTTGTGTGAGCCATGCTTTTTGTCACTTCACAGGCTGGGCTGCAGGCAGCGAGTCAGCCTTATCAACAGATGCCAGCGAAGGTATTTGAACTGCATGTGTGCAGCTTTACGTTTTGAGTGTCTCCTCTTCAGCGTTTTCAAAGATCCAAAACGTTCTGAATCAACAGCCCAGCGTTCCTGGAGGGAGTAAACGTCTGCAAAACTTTCAGAAGATCATCATCAGCTTAGGATGAAAAAGTCGCAATGGCTTTGTCAGTTCTTGAAAATTAACGTGGCGGAGAAAGAGTTTTATTTCATTTTGCATTTGGGGTGAGCAATAATGAATAGGCGAAAGCAGGATCTAAACTTCAGAAGAGAAGAACGGTGGTTGGGCAGGTTTACTAAATTTTGGTAGCATACAACAATATTCAACATTCTATTCTTTTAATTCACTGTTAGACCTTAAATAACAGTGAATTAGTAGAAATGTTGTGTTGCTCACTGACCAGTTTTGCTTCTCTGACATATATTAGCATCTAGCCAGGCAGAAATACGTGAAGTTGACAGGTCTCATATGCGCAGTCAGGTCAGTTTTCCACAATCAGAATAAAATGAGCAGATTAAGTGTTTACGTGCACACCATTCAGATTTTGAAGGCCATACAATAATGAGTATTGTATGAAAATTGTAAAATATTTTGACTTATTTACTTGTTTTTGTTATTTACAGGGAACGTTTGTTTGAATTGCTTATTAGATAAATAAGGAGCAGATTTAATGATTTTTTTTTCCTTCATCTGCTACCTTTCATTTTATATTCAATATTGTGTTTTTGTTACATATATGTTGTGCATTTATTTTTTATAAAATGAATAAATAAAACAATAAAAATAAATTAATTAATATTACAGTTTACACACAATGTACCAGTATTCAAAACTTAAATAATGGGATAAGATTACTGATGATCTATGCAGTGGACGGAGAATAATTCAGATTGTTTTTCTTAAATATTTTATTAGGCACTAAAGCTGACCTATTTTCACATCAAATTCAAGTTCAAGTAGGTTTGTATACTCATTTGTATCACGTGGTAGCATGACATAATCAGCAGCATGAGATCAGAAGCATGAAATTATCAGAAGCATGAGATCTTACTAATGAAAAAAATAGTCAATTGAATGAATAAAAAAGGTCAGTCAACACTCTTTGATGGTGTTTTAATGTATCATTACTTTGTGCACATTTATAAAAACAGCAGTTAATCACATTTCTCATTAACAATTTAAAAAGCAACATCCTGTCTTCATTTTTTGTCTTTTAAGTGTACCTGTGGAATAAATATAATAAAAAGCATAAACATAACAGAAAAACATATGGTTAAAAAAAATAAAATAAAATAAATTTAAAAAAAAAAACGTGGAAGCAACAATTTATTGTAAAAAGCAGGATTCAGCCCTCGTACATGAACAGCTC
Source organism: Simpsonichthys santanae (assembly GCA_031762415.1). Taxonomy (NCBI): domain Eukaryota; kingdom Metazoa; phylum Chordata; class Actinopteri; order Cyprinodontiformes; family Rivulidae; genus Simpsonichthys; species Simpsonichthys santanae. Next base: position 9,121,283 of record JARVLU010000599.1, on the reverse strand, counting down.
GTCAGCAGCAGAGCGGCCACTTGGATTCAACAAACCAGATGTGGAGCGTTTCAGACGGGTGTCAGTTTATTCTCCGTTTCTTGCCGACGTACCAGGGACATCATGTGCACCGTGCACGAGACAACTACAGAATAAACAGAAAATTGTAAAACACCTATGTAGTGTCACAATAGTTCACAAGTCAATCACATATTAATTAAGTTTTAAACTGGGGCAACTGTGGCTGAGTTCAGTGCATGAGCTGGGGGTTCGATTCCACCAGCCGTCACATGCTGAAGTGTCCCTGGGCAAGACACTGAACCCCACATTGCCTCTGATGCATGTCCCACTGGATTTGCATGTGATAAAGTACTGAATATTATTTGTGTAGATCTAGTAAAGTGCTGTATGAATGGGTAAATGAGGGCACACATTGTGTTGTAAAGACCTTTAAGTATCTTGATCAGATAGAAAGGTGATAGAAAGGTGATATATATATATATATATATATATATATATATATATATATACTGTAAGTACAGTCCATTTAAACTTTGTAAATCATCCTAACAAACAAATAATAAAAGTCAAATGTAAAACACAAAAGATGCTTCCTTGAATTAAATTAACGTTCAAAAATAGCATACAGTATTGTTTTCTGCTTGTTTGTACATGTGCAGCTTTATCTATAAACATTTTAAATAATAAACATGTATCCAAATAATTTACATTATTCTCATGACAATAAACACATTATGTTTTCATACCTCCTTGCACCTTCCAGGTGTGTTGATTTAACGTTAGACGTCAACCTTCTTCGCTAGCATGCTCTCTCGTTTAATGCACATCTCAGCCGGAGCCTTTGGAACGACATGTGAGCACAGTAAACCACGAGAGGAGCAGCAAAAGACAGGAAACAACAACAAAAACAAAGAGTGATGCTCTTCAAAATAAGAGCGTGACCGACTACTAAATGCAAACTGTATGTGAAATTGTTACAATTAGCTGTCCTTTACAAGCAGGTTTTCATGGCGGTGAGTGTCTCCGACCCACACAGATCTCGCACGAGTGTCTCTTGAATCCAGTCAGAGGGGTTCAGTCCAGTAAGTAGCTCCTCTGCAAAGGTTAACTGAAAACAAAAGGATGTATCAACCATTTTTTTTACCCCTAATACCCAACACCATGAATAATATTTTATCCATGATACACTTTCCGCTCTACTTGACAGATGCAGCCAGATCTCATAAAGCCATGGTTCCAAAATGTTCCTCAACCCACAAAATAAAGGTTGCAAAGACTCATGACCTCGACTACAAGCCTCTACAAACACAGATAAAAGCCTCCTAACAAAGAGCTTTGACTAACTTTACATTTTAACGTACATTTATGACCATTATTCTTTTAGTAAACAATTGATTTTAAAGCTTTTAAAGACCCCCCACACTTGATGTCTCATGACCCAACGTGGGATCCTCGCCACAACTTTGGAAACCACTGATGTTTCTGTTTGAACAACCGTTTGAACTCATATGCTTATTTATCATATGACGCTTGTTACCAGAAACTGTTATGCTGTTTACCGCTATAAACATTGACAATCATGCAATTTTCTCTGTCTCTCTAGTGGTGTAATCTCGTGATACGCGGGTATACGAAGTACACCCACTAGAAAAGCTCAAGAATTTCAGTATAGTTACTTAAAGTGTCCAGTGACGTTATGACATGTCATTAGGCACGTGTCATTAATATGTTAAATGGCTGTTAAATGCTTCTGTAATATGCAGCGCTTGTTTATTACATTCACTTATCCAGCAAATTATTGTATAATTCTGTACTTACTATACTTGAACAGGTTTTGCTTTGGTACTGTTTTATAAATTCTATAACACGTTTTTAATACAAAAACAACTGTTGTACAAAGTTTGTTGTTCATTTATACAAATATAAGCAG
>JARVLU010000599.1:8898790-8909628 GCA_031762415.1 Simpsonichthys santanae | reverse complement strand
GACAATTTAGAGTTACCAATCAGTCTAACATGCATGTTTTTGGTCTGTGGGAGGAAACCAGAGTACCTGGAGAAAACTCACACATGCACGGAGAGAACATGCAAACTCCATTTGAACTGGAACGATCTGCTCGCTGAGAGGCAGCAGCTCTACCAACTGTGCCACCGTGCTGCAACATAGTAAACAAATATCAAATCTTTGATGAATTACTATTTAAAAAAGGTAATTTTGACTTATATGGCAGAAACAAATCTTAACATGGACCAGTGGCAACAAAAGGCTCTTAAAGTAAGTGGTATGAATAAGAAACAGCTGGAGCTGTCTGTAATTAAATATTTTTTACTGACTACAGGTCTTTTTTTTTTTTTTTTAAAGAGAATTTTAGAGAGGCGCAATATTTTAGAAGTAAAGATTGGCAGAGATTTACCAGTCTGCTAACAATCTGTGTACATAAACTATGGAACAATTTCAAAATGGCGTTCCTTTGTGAAAATTGGTGAAAACTTCGAGTATTTTAAGATTTAAGAATCAAGAAAAGATTGAATAATTTCATGATTTCAAGAGGAAAAAATATCTGAACTCAAAAGACAAGGCTGAAAGTTAATAAGATAAGATAAGATAGAACTTTATTGATCCTGCAGGAAACTGTTGTGTCAGAGTTTCAGAATATACACAAGGAATCACATAATGATATAGATGGCCATGGTTTTTGGGTGGATAAAACAGGTCTGGTTCTGTTCACTGATCACTCCATGGTCTCAGGAACACTTCCACACATCACTGTATGTGAACACAGTTCATCCACTAATGTTGCTTAAAGCTCTATCAGGCCAAGAAGAAGCCAGATGTGAACACCATCCAGAACTGTTGCTGTCATTTCCCGACCAAAGCCAATTTAAAACATACCAAGCAAAGTCAAGGACTGCTCTATGGTCAGACAGATCCAATTCAGATTTTTTTTTAACCACCTACACCATGTCTTCCATATTAAAGAGGACAGGGACAGTTCAAAAGCCTTTCTGATGGTATGGGGGTGCATTAGTGCCTCTGCCATGGACAGTAAATACATCTGGAAAGACTACATCAAAGCAGAAACATATCTACAGGTTTTAGATCAACGTCCACTCCCACCCATTAAAACATTCAGCAACAACCAGCTAGAGTCCTCCAACAGACCAAGATGGACAAAATTCTCATTCAAAACCTCCAACATCTGGTCTCATCAGTTCCTAAATGTTTACAGACAGTTGCTAAAAGGAGAGGTGATGCCTAACAGTGATGAACATGGATCTGTCCCTTTAAAAATATACATTTTTTAAATTGTGAATGCATTTTACTTTTTATGTTTTTGTTTCCAATACTATCAGTCAATTTTCTTTCCCCACCTATAATATTTTTCTTTTGCATATTTTATTAAATAAATTAGAGCTAGTTAGGAGGCTTTTCTCACATAAATAATAGTAACAGATGACTGTAGTGAAATAGCTGAACTGTGTGCCAGCAGCTTTGTTGTTCCCGCAGTACAGATGTCCAGCAGTTGACTATCCAGGATAAACAAACACCAGGCTGACAGTCAGGCTGGCAGCCATCCGACCACCTCACTCACAGACAGCCTGCGATGTTGCCGAGATGATGGTGTAATCTGTGGAGCTCAGACGGCTGCTGCAGAGCTATTGACTGGAGCTACCCGATGCTACTCCAGCTTGACTCCTTGCAAATACTTTCCAAGCATAAAATGTTCTTTAACCCAGTACAGAGAATTTTAAATCTCAAATATTTTTTTATATTTTTTATGTTGCCTCTGAATTATTGGTTATTGTCGCCCACACCAAAGGCAAAGCTGCACACAGGTTTGGGCCATGTCTGTGTGCACAATGGTTTGTCTGCACTTTAGGAAAAAAAAAAAAAAACAACACATGAACCACTCAATAAATCTGAATGAAACGTTCAGAGAGTAATAATTGCATGTATAGTTACTACTGATGACCTTTACAAGTCAACACAATTAGGATCCACAGCTAATAAACTGTAGCCTACACAAAAATGGTTGCATCAAAGTGACTTTTAAACAAACAGTAATCCTTCTCTACTTCACGGTTTGACTTTCACTGAGTCGCTCTTTCGTAGTTTTTCAACGTAAGATTGTAAACGACACACGATTGTCAACTTTAATACAGTATTCCTCACATGATTGTGACGGTACGGGATAAAAAGTTAATGAAAAAAAGAACAATACTTCGGACGGGCGCTGCCAATTTGTCGTTTTTCTTTCGATAAGCCTACACTGTAACACACGTCAAAAGAACCACACTATTCCACCATTTTTTAAATATAATTTCAGCTCTTTCCACTTCCTTTAAGCTTCTTTCAGTCTTCTAAGTTACTTTCCAGCTATCTTTTTTTGTGCTAATTTCAGCTTTTTTAGCTAATTTCCTAATTTTTCATGCTAATTTTTGCTTATTTAAACCTAATTCAACAACTGTGCTCTTTCGGCTTTCTTCTGTTAATTTAGGCTTGCTCTTCCAGTTCAGCTACATTTCAGCATGCTTTTTAAGCTACTTTGTAATTTCAGCTGTTTTTCAGCAAGTTCTTCTGCAATAAGCTTTCACACTGCATTTTCTCAGGAAATGCTATTTCTCCATATATAAAACAAAATGCCGGGAGATTTTGAGTTTCACTCTCGCCTGTTATGGTTTGCATCTTTCAAAGAATTCAAAGGGATGATTTATGCACACTCACTGTTTAAACTGTCTTCAAACAGAGTGTGATGTGTGAGAGAAAGTGCATGTGTGTGTGTGTGTTCCCTCTGATACCTAAATCCTATTGTGTGAAGAGGAAGTATCAGAGTAGAGGAGGTAGGGCCCCTGACCAAGCCTGTGGGTGGGTGGCATGGATTCATAAATCAGGGAGCAGTGTTAATCTCTCTCAGGTATTGGAAAGCCAGCCCTCAGTAAATATGTTGCCCCAGGATACAATGGGGTTTAAAGGATTTCTGTCTCCAAAGAGAAATTAGGCAGGAGCTTCAGAAGTGAGCTAAATAGAAATGCTTGCTGGAGCATACAGAGAGAGCAGGGTGCTGCTGTCAGCTAGTAAACATCGTCTCGGAGTAGCCTCAGTCATTATCCGAGCACTCGGTGCCAACAGTTTTGGGCGAGCAGACGGGTGGGCTAATGAAGAGCATCTTCTATGCTGATGATTAGTCACAATAGGGAGGGGAAAAATCTGAAAACTGTTGGATTTCACTGTTGGGAGTGAGAATTATTTTCTGCTGTTAGTAATGGGCTGATTACAGGAGCCTGCTTCAAAGTGATGCAGAAATCTGCCGTTACTTGGGTGTTTTGTTTTGGTTCTGTATAAAGACATGGTCTATAAATTCTCATCATTCACTCGTATGGCAAAACCATTTCCATGTTAACTGGATATGGTTAAATACTAACTTTTAATATCATGTAATGTAAATTTGTTTTTGAGTTGAGTTTAACTTTATTGAATGCCTTATAATACAAGAATAAACAAAGTTATATGAAAAGAAAATACATTTAAAACAAAAGCAAGCAGAAGAAAAGGGAACAGTACTGGTAGTAAAGTACATTTACACGTTCAAAGAAGTGGGTAGAAGTATAAACTTGTTTGTTAGCAATGAATAATTTTGGTTAGAGGTAACAAAGCAAAAATAAAGAAATAATCTCATCTGGCTAATCAGCTAGACAATAAACCAGTCTACCAAAACAAAAGTCACAGCTTCTTGTTTTACAGCTTAACTCTTTAATCAATTATTTCATATTGTTGTTTGTTACAAGTAATTAAACAGTATTACTATTATCACTCTTAATTATGTAATACATGGCTAAATAACAATGATTTAGTCAATTCCTCCTTAGAAATAAGTTGAGAAATCTGTAGACAAATGACATATTTGATTCAATATTTTAAACTCATTTATAATAAATGGACACGGATTATTTAGACGCTAAAGCAACACAAGACCATGTCTGATTTAAATGATTGGGATGAAACTATCAGTAATTTCATTAAAAAAAGCATAAATATCTTGAAAACTTCATTGTTTCAACTGTTTAGAACCACAGACAAGAAAGTTTCAAATGAATATGTCATAAAGCAGAATAAAGCATACTTTTACTTCTTCCTCCAGATCATCCATCTTATTAAATGTTTGCTATAATACTTTTAATGCACCGTCTGCCTCAGTGCTTAGGCCAAAGACAGATTGCATTATGATTTTTTCTGCAGATTTAAGCAGGAATATAAACCTGCAGGCCCAACATTTAAACAGAAAGAAAGGGACACAAAGCTTGTGCAAGAGAAGGAGTATTTATACTGAGGCAGCAACTTAAATGGGTTATCGCAGCATTAAGAATCCACTCTGACTGGTCTCTTTTAGCATGTCACCATGAGAGTTCTCACAATGAAAACAGTATCTTCAGAGGAAAGCTGCACCTTAACCCCGGTGAACTGATCCGGGGGTAGCGAGCGCTGTGATAGGGAATAATCCCCCGCTGTGTGCTTTGAGCGGGACTCAGTGCAACACACCAGAGGAAAGCAAAGAGAAGTGACGAACAAGTGAGAGGAAAAAGACTTCTGACAAACGGAAAAACACGTTGAAGGGCTGCTGTCACAGGGACGGATCCTTTCAAACACGCTTCCTGATGCGCTCGTGCGCAGGAGTTTAAAGAGACGTGGTGTTCATGTTGATTTGTTTGTTTGAAGAGTGGCTTTGTGAAAGAAGCATATGGCACTTAGCTTATAAAAATACTCAAGCAACTTGTCTTGTGTTTAATTGCCACAATGTGCCAATTTAAAAGACTCAAAGTGTAACACCAAGAACACCTGCAGATGCTTCTAAGGTCTTTGTCAAATCAAAAACTGAATAAAAAGTAGGTTTCACAGGTGCACACAAATCTAAACTTGTCATAAAGAAACAAACTTTTTTTTTTCAAGACAGAGAACTAAATAAAATGCTTTTTTTTTAAGTAAAAATGTTGTACGAAAGATTATTGCTACATGATGTTTTGCTGAAAGCTGCTGGAACACCTTAAATCGGGTTGAAAAGGTTTCTTGCTAAACAGTTAATTCAAGATGAATCTGAACAGCTAACATCTGCTGAAAGCAGGAAAATAAAAGCAGAAATATGTAGAAAAAGCTGAACGGAGCAGAAACATGCCAGAATAAGCTGAAATAAGCAGAGTCAAAACTCAAAGTCAGTGTTTCTTTTAGGGATGCACAACTTTGGATTTTTGGCCAATATCCGATATGCCGATATGTTAAAACTTGTTTGATCAATTACAAATACCAATGCCAATTTTTTTTTTTTTCCTAGTCTTACTTACAGAGACTACATAGCTTTCTCTGCTATGGAATTACAATAATGCATGGTCTTTGTCAATTTGGCCTACTACCAAATACAGATGCCAAAAAGGGGCTGACAATGTAACATTTCAACTTGGATTATGTTTAATGTCAAATGTATTCATGACATTTACTCTCTAACACAATGACAACACTTAAACATTGAAAATTTGTAAATCTCAACAAATCTAAATTCAATGGCACATGTGATGTCATAACTTGTGCTGGTGCTCAGGCATCCTTATCACTGGTTTGTCATACGAAATAAAATAATAAAAAAAATATATATATATATGTATATGGTATGTATATACATGTATAAACAGCGCCTTTTACTTTGTATATTGGTGAGTTATTTTGATGGGATGGCTGATGTCCAACATTTAACTTTATCACTAATATCGGAAGATACCGATATTAAGCGGATAATATTGTGCATCCCTGGTTTCTTTCTTTCTCGTACCACCACATGTACCACTTGTGGTGGAACAAAGTTTTGTACACAAGGTCCCAGTTACATCCAACAAAAGGCTGAATTGTAAAGAAAAACTGTAATAAGATCCAAGATATGAACTAAGAAATACACTAAACGAATTAGAGGCTGCATGCAATAGTTATAAATTAGCAAAAAAAAAAAAAAAAAGAAAGAAAAAAGGATAAAATTAACCAAAAAATTAAAATAAATCCTAAAAAGCAGCTGAAAAAGCTGAACTTAGCAGAAAAAAAGATGAAAAAGAACACAAAAAGAGATAAAATAAGCACCCCAAAAAAGGAGCAGAGAAATAGTTTGAAAAACGCTGAAGTGAGCAGAAAGAAGGTGAAATAAGCTGAACCAGAGCAAAAGCTGAAACGAGCAGTAACTGTTTTAAACAGCACAGTTTGAAGGATGTGAAGAGAGCTCCGTTTATTTTCAATGAAAAAAACATGGCCGACGAAGTTGAATATTAAAAAAAAAAAAAAAAACTGTACAAATCCCAAGTCATATAAATGTCTTGAATAAGTCCAACAATTTGATTGATGAATTATTGAATTAGCACACAAAATACAGGATGAGTTAAGTGTTGAAAAATGTATTGAAGAAAAATGGATGGAATATATTATAAGCATATATATATATATATAATTTTTTTTAAATTAATGCACAAGAATACACTTTAACAAATACTGTACTTCTATGTTTGAAACCAATATGACAGTTTTTTTTTTTTTTTTCCTTTTTTTTTACATGTATATTTTATGTAAATACACTCAAGCATCCCTGCTGATGTGTCAATGCAGTTTCAAACTTTGGGCCTGAAAAGAAGCTAAAAAAATAAATAAAAATTAGAGACTGGCACTTATCTATTTGTTTGCTCCTGGGTGTCATACATAATATCTTACAAACTACTCATTGAAAAATGACACAAGTTGGAGTGAAATGCTTCACCTCTGAATTCAAGTATCTAAGATGACACTGAATGGCTGAAGGCAAGTCAACAATTAGGGGTCAACGACGGTCACATATTCCATTGTGACAAGTTGACAGGAAGTCCTTGAGGACAATGTGTTTATTTTGTTATTAAATCAGCTGTGCAGTCCGAACATTGCAAACATTAAGAATAATGTTTTTTTTTTTTTTTTTTTTTTACTTTATCATGTCCTGGACGACTGAGAATCTTCACCAGCATATTAAGAATAAGTAAAAACATTTGCATATTCTAATATCAGACTGTCAGTTATGTATAATTATTTTCAGCTACAAAAAGGTAAAGAGGAACTGCAAATTCAAAGGAAGCACGGGATGCACATCTACAACCAATTCACCCAATTCAAGTCATCTGCACCAGCCAGCTGACCTTTGAAAACACACAGACGGCTATGACACAGTCATTTCATTACATATTAAGCTTAAATCTGGTGTGGTAGTAGTCAAGACTGGTTCTCAACACATATTATGAGCATTACCAGATTGCACAAGATCCATGTTTATTCATTCAACCTTTATTTAGGCAGGTTAATCCCACTGAGCCTCGATGACTCATTTACAAGAAGACCTGGTTTCAGCAAAGAATGATGACAATAGTGACATCAATAGACAATCATAAAAGGCAAACATATATTTTTTTAACAAGTTAAAAAATATATGTCAAAGTAGCAAAACAGATAGATTATAAGGCAAACGTAAAAAGCTAAAAACAGGAACATGTCTGCAATGGTTCTTGCCAGGAGTCCAACAGATCCTTAAAGCCATTTAGAGAGGTCAAGGTCAAGAGCTTAAATTTTAAAATTTAACCATTGAATATAAAAGTTTTGGCGCCACTCTGGCTCAAGATGGTGGCTACAGCCATTCAACCCTTTGAAAACATGAATGACTTTCAGTCAATTCAACAGAGAGTGTGTTTAAATTCAGAGTGGTTGTTGCAGAGTCTTAATCAAACATCTGTGTGAGAGCTTTACCTAAAACTTTAGCTTTAACTGTTGCAGTCTGTTGAGAAAGCGATATCTTGAAAAACAAGTGAGGTACCAATTTCCTTTTTGGTTTGTTGCTGCAAGAAAATATACATATAGTGTATATAAACTTTATAAGCAGGATAACTTAAAAAACAAGCAACAGACCAACTTCCTTTTTGGAATGTGGCTATATTTAGGTGTAAAAAATTTTTCTTTCAAAAATTGGATTGTCACATTAAAACCCAAGATGGCCAACACCATAAATGTAAACCAATCACCTGTAGTGGATTAATCTACTGTGGTCATGGCCACCGTTGGCCACTCCCTGGCTCCGTCATTGCACCTGGTGGTGGATAAAACTGTTCTGTCCACCCACCAGGACCTGTTACTCTGTGCTGCCTCAGAAAAGAAAAACAAATAAAAAAACTATTATTTTTCTCCACAGTGTAACTCCTTCCCTCTTGAACCTCTCACACCACAAACATTTAAGTTTACTTGCATTCCCTGTTCAATTCCAGTCCAGAAAAATCACTCATCTAAAAATAAATAAATAAATAAATAAAAAACATTCAATAGTAAAAAACATTTAGCAATGGGAGACATTGATATACCAGCAAAATATTTCACAAACAACTTTCTTATTACTTTTTTAGAAAATGTTTAGATATCTTGTTTAAATTCTATGTGGTAGTAGCTGAGAGTCATCCACAACACATACTTGAAGCTTTCACATCTTGTAAAATCACAAGAGTTTGTAGAACAATATTTTCTGGGTTTACCAAACACATACAACTACATTTTTTATCCCAGTCAAAAACCTTGGTGTTTAGGCAGCGGGTGATATGCATTTATTAAATATTACATTATTAGATGTAATGTTTAATGATCCTGTTTTAGGTGTGCTCTAGTTTAAGCATGCTTTGTCAGCTGGTAGATGTTGGACATTGCAGTACACCTTGCTCAAATTCTATTTGCCGACATTTTGGTAAAAAGCCCACCCCCACCCCTTAGTTGTCATGGAAACATCTATTCATGTGGTCACAGTAAGTGCAGTTTAATCCCACTGAAAATAATCAGCCGCCTTTTCAAAAAAACAACAAAACAACAAATAAGGGCTGATTCATAAAGCTCTCTGTAGAATGTGAAAATAGGCAGACATATTACCCTGATGCATGCTCAATAATCCAGGTAGAAAAATCTAAAAAAGCTAAGAATAATAACTGGTTGATCCACTGTGAGAGGGTGACTGCTGAATGCAGCATCTCAGACTGAGGAAGTCTTTCGGACGAAAGACGAAACGTTTCTACATTTTTTTTTTTGCTTTGTTTTGTTTTGTTTTTTGAATGTCCAGAGGACCAGACTTAGCTTTTTTAGAGGCAGACATATTGATATTCACAAGTCCTCACCAATTTTAGAAACATATGCAAAGTTTTATTTTTTTGTATATATATGAAAAAACTAAACAAACAAAAAAAAAACAATCATTATGAAATCAAACACACTTCACAAGTTAATTTAATTCACATGTTCTTTATGTACTCCTAAATGATTTAGCTGAAAAAAAAAAAAAATTAAAAAAAAACATTTATCAATTAGGAAACAACTCGTCTTAAACGTGTGGCTGAGAAACATCATCAAGCAAAACAAAACTGTTTTTATCTGATGTCTTATTATTTTTTTTAAAAGATGATTGATGGCTGCATATGTTGGCTTATGAACTTTGTCAATTTTAAGACAGGAAACTTTGTAGAGTTACAAAAACCAGAGGTAGTACAGATGTATTATGAAAGGAACATTGGACAAGAAGCCATCTTAAACAGCCAGCTATAGTCATCAGTAAACATTGCTGAAGCTATTGGTGATAAAATTATAGTAATAAAAAATGATCATAATTAAGCAAATTATCTTCACGGTAATGTGTTTTCACTGCAAGTTGTGAACAGTGATTTTACATGTGTGAGTGTGAATGAAGAAAACACCTCCTGGTGACAAGAGATTCAACCACAGTGAAAAGACCCATTCTGGTTTAGGTTCAAATCCATCTTTTTTCATTTAGCCACATCTGGCTTGTTTACATGAGGTACACAAGCATGAGTTTTGTACTCAAGGTTTTAGTTTACACCTAACAGAGCCGCAGATGACATGGCTCCGCAGACCATCACTGACAGTGTATACGTGACACTGGACCTCAAGCAACATGGATTCTGTGCTTTTCCTCTCTTCCTCCATACTCTAGGACCTTGCAAAATTTACTTTCGTCAGAGAACATAACTTTGGACCACTCAGCAGCAGTCCCAGGTGAGACGCTTCTGACGCTGTCTCTTGTTCAAGGGTGGCTTGACTCAAGTAATGTGACAGCTGATCCCTTTGTCTTGCATACCTCTGAGCGTGGTGGTTATTCAAGCATTTACTCCAGCTGCGGTCCACTCTTTACGAATCTGCCCCATGTTTTGGAATGGGTTTTGTTTCACAGGGTGCGGTTATCCCTATTGCTAGTTCACTTTTTTTCACCCGCATCTTTTCCTTCCCATCGTCTGTCTGTTAATGTGCTTGGACACAGAACTCTGTGAACACCCAGCCTCTTTAGCAATGAAATTTAGTGTATTGCCCCCCAAGTGCAAGGTGTCAACGGTCGTCTTTTGGACAACTGTCAAGTCAGCAGTCTTCTCCATGATTGTGTAGCCTACAGAACTAGATAGAGAGACCACATAAAGGCCTTTCCAAGTGGTTTGAGTTCATTAGCTGATTAGACTGTGGCACCATGTGTCTTCAATGTTGAACCTTTTCACAATATCCTAATTTTCTGAGATACTGAATTTGGGCTTTTCATTACTTGTCTTGTTATAATCATCAACATTAAAATAAATAAACATTTGAAACCTATCAGTCTTTGTCTAATTAATAAATATAATTTACAAGATTCACTTTGTGAATTTAATTACTAAAATAAATCAAATTTTTTCATGTCTGTCTGTCTGTCTGTCTGTCTGTCTGTCTGTCTGTCTGTCTGTCTGTCTGTCTGTCTGTCTGTCTCTCTCTCT
>JARVLU010000599.1:8821977-8840247 GCA_031762415.1 Simpsonichthys santanae | reverse complement strand
GTTCCAGTTTACGACCGAATCGGTATCCGACCGGGTCGTTGGAACGGATCTCGGTCGGGAACCGAGGACTACCTGTACTGTTAACCCTGTGTTAATCTTGCACATGACAAATAAACACATCTTGAACTTTAATGTTATGTTGTTCTGCTTCCCTTCAGTTGTACATATAATGACCCCACTATGCCCTTCCTGATCTACGCAACCCATAAGGCTGGATCACACCTTTTTTTTTTTTATCCGACCAGTTCATTCAACCTTTATTTATACATGTTGGTCTTATTGAGTCATGAGGATTCATTTTCAAGAGAGACCTGTTTTAGACAAAACCGCAGATAATGTACACACAACAATAAACAGCCATAAAATGAATGTGGAATGAAATGTAAATAAAAGTAGTGATATAAAACAAAATAAACACAAGCTACATTATGAAACATGGTAAGACTAAAGACAGTATGAATATAATCATGATGATACTTCACTTTTAGTATTTGTCAAATATTTCCCCCCTGATATTTTATGTGTTGATGCTTTCAAATGCCTTGGAGTTCACCTGGACAACAGAATGGACTGAAGATGCAACAGTGAAGCCACTGTTCCCCACTCTCTGCTCCTTGAATTGAGAAAGTTCCTCGGATGAAGAGCGAAACGTCTTCTGTTACAAATAAAGTCCAGTTGTTTCTGTATTGAGCATTTTTGATTTGCTGGGGTAGCAACAAATGACCAAAAAAAAAAAAAAAAAGTGCATAAAGAAGGCTGGCTCTGTTCTGGGGACTCCTGTAGATCCTTTGGAAATGATTGTACAAAGATGGATTCTTCATAAAATGAAGAACATTATAGACAACCCTCAGCACCCTCTTCATCAGACGGTCATACAACAACAGAATGACTTAAGTCAGAAGCTTCTTCAGATCTGCTGCAATACAAAGAGATCCTTCCTGCTCACAGCCATCAGCATCTCTAACAACTCTTTAATGAAACCAGGATGATGAGTCACAACATGTAATTTCCCTCTGGGATTGATAACGTATTTTTGAATTTTTATTGAGCTGAATTGAATGTCTGTGTCATCATCATGCAACATGTTTTTCCCAAGCAAAACAGGTTTTGCATCAGTGCTTGTTTTTATGAAATGAAGCCAGTGAGGCCTGCTCTGCTTCAGTTTCACAACATCCAAGCAACCTCAGTGACTACCTGCTCTAAATCATAGCAATGTTCCACTATGGACCCTGATACAGTATACTGCCACCAGCACAATAAACTGCCATGACTTCATTGAGAAAGGTTGTGGCCTTTTTGTGTTCTTTCACACTTAACAATGAGCCACAAAAGAGCATCCACTTTCTGCCTTTTTATTATATTGTGACTTGGATGTTGTCTATTCTGAAGGGGACCTTGTGCTAAAAAAAATAATAATGAAATGACTTTACTGAGCTGGATGATTGTGAATACATGGCTTTTATTTTTTGTTTGTTTGTTTGTTTGTTTGTTTGTTTGTTTCTTCTCTCAATTACAGTAATATGCAATGTAGATAAATGTAAGTGGCCACACCTGGCCATCACCCCAACACAGACTCCATGAAGCCGAATCACATTCTGCTTCCACTCTTCTTGGAAGGCTTTCCACAAAATGAAGGATTCTGGCAAGTGTTAATTGCATTACAATAAAGATTCTCTGTATACTCAATCATCCAAGAAACACACACACACACACAAAAAGCAGAGTTAAATATGCTATTAGTCACTTAAAGTATTTTTGATTAATGATATCTTAAATTGCATCTGTGCAAAAAATAGAATTTTGGATAAATACTTGGACCCTCAGTTAATAGGAAACAAAAGCCAGTAAGAAACTAGATTATGTGACAAATACATAAATACAACCTTAATCAAATGCCTTATCTAAATGGTCTGAGATGGTAATACTAAATTTAGCAAAATCCTCAAGCATCTTATAGCGCCTGCATAATGGACATGAACACAAAGGGAATTTTTCTTCTAGTACGACAAGTGGAATTTGGCATTCTCTCCCTGAGGGATCCCAAAGGATGCCTTATAGCATCCTTTCAGCATGTTGACTGAAATCACAGCTGACAAGACATCCACATTTTTATTTCCACTTCTTTGGCACTATAAATGCTCAGTTTCTTCTTCAAAAAAATGCCCACACCAAATATACATGTGACAATCTAACACTTGCTATAGTTTACAAAGCTGGATACATTTTAGCCATTTTAAATGTGTATATTTTCAAACTCTACAAAATAAATGGGAAGTTTTTTTTTTTAAAGATAAGCTCATCTTAATTAAATTACATCAAGATGCAGACAACCTAAACATTATGTCTTAAATAAAATAAAAGTAAAACCCTGATGTTCACATTCCATATTACAGTGTAGCAATAAGAATGGCCAAAAACCTAGATATACTGGCAATTTAAGCTAATGTTATTTATCTTTAACAAAAGATCCCGTACCTTAACCAAAGACATGAGAAATCTTAGATGCCAGGAAGGGTACTTACTTTTCAATTTCAGAGCAGCCATTCTAAACAAGTGGAAACACCAGTCAGAGAGGGTAAGGTAAAAGCTAAAATTACTGATGAGGCTGCATCATTTTTTTGACAAGGATCATTTAATTGCTGGTGTTAAATGGCAGCTGGCTCATAATGACACTGAATATCTTAAGTGCATCAGAGGTTTTTAATGGTGCAGCAGAAAAATAGACAGTTTTCAAGCCAGATTTTAATGACATCTAGATATAGAGTATGTGTAGACTGCAATGCACATGAATTAAACCTAACGCTCGGCCACATCAGTGCAAAATGATTTGTTCAGTAACATAAAGCAGTCTTATTTTTGTCTGTTTATGCTTCGCTAGAGGCCTTTTCTCGTGTTTTTAATAGCATCAACATTTTCATGGCATGACACAACATGGATTCTTCTCACATGTTAGTGGTACAAATTAATCAGTTCAATGTCACAAAGACCTGTAAAAAAATCAAGTAAGAAACAAAATCCACACAACGATATTTTGATGTTAATGCTTAAAATGTCCTCAAATTAAGCTGACTTAAAACAAACTCTGTGAACATACTATTATTTCAGAATTGCATCAATATTTTAGGAAAACTGCTGGACTAAACTTTCAAAATGCATTATTTGATATAGTTCAGGTCAGGATAACTGGTCTTTAGGTTGGAGTACAAAGTTCACAATAAAAACTGCTGAAATATTAATTCAACCTTTATTTATTCGAAGTTGTTTTACATTGAAAAAATGTGTTTAAAAAGACGTTACTGATCGCCGTTTTAGTTTCGGTTTCGAATTGCGCCCGTATTCGCGGACTTACGGCTCCATGTGCGTTCGGTTCCGACCTATGGCAGAATCGAGCTACAAACAGTCCTTAGGTCCAGAACCCGTTCGTAGGTCGAGGACTACCTGTACAGGTTTTCATCCACTCTTGAAACTGTTCACTCAGACTTTTTATTAAATCCACCCAATGATATAATTTACATTTTGTTGTAGTGGGTATACTGTGCTTAGAAAACAAAGTACACTGGTTAGTACAATGTAATGGTCAATTTCTTTTGATTTTCAAGCATATTGAACATTTCCAAATTTCTCTGATGCTTATATATTTGAATACATGAACAACACACTTCGTACAACAGTTGTCTTTGTATTAAAATATGTTATAGAACTTATAAAATAGTATCAAAGCAAAGCGCTGCATACCAATAGATTGTTACGAAAGCGTTTAAGTGCCGTTTAACTTATCAATGACACTTGCCCAATAATATGTAATGTATCACTGAGCACTTTTAAGTGGGTATACTGAAATTCTTAAGCTTTTCTGGTTGGTATACTCCATATACCCGAGTGTCACGTAGACTACACCACTGAGTCCACCTGCTCAGCTGCTTGTTAATAGCTAATCACCTGATCACATGCCAATAAAAGGACATTCTTGATGGATCTCAATTTTCTTGCATGGCTTGCAGAGGCTTGCTGTGTATTGTTGTGTGTCACAAAATTTGTGTGACAAATGTTCATGGAAAAATTGTGAGAAAGTCATTGTGGGTGTGTACAACCATCTTAAACTGGTCCATATCTGCCTCTACTCATTCCAGAATTGTACTTGAAGCAAATAAAACAAATGTGGGGGAAGATACCATGGAGGATACAAGCAGGCCAAGGTTCGTGTAATGTGGGTGGAGGCAAACAATAAAATTGTGTGCATGGCCAACGATGCAGTTTTGCAAGCTGTTCAATCAGAAATAGGCTCTTCTTCTTCTTTCAGCTTTTCCATCTTCAGGAGTCGCCACAGCAAGTCATCCTCCACCATCTCACTTTGACCTCTGCATCCTCTGTCCTCACTCCATCTACCTCCATGTCCTCTCTAACTACATCCATAGTTCCCCTATCATCTACTGTATCTCCTATCTATTCATATGAACATGAAACAGCCATGTTGCTGCAGCCAATTCTAGGCACCATCTTAAAAAAACAGGACTTGCTTTTTTCTGAGAAACTTTGATATATTTTGCATGAGCAGCTGTGGCTCAGGAGGCAGTGCAGCCGTCCACCCAACAGAAGGTCAGTGGGTCTGAAACTAATAAGAGCTGAAACGAAACCCTACATTAAGGCTCATTTGTTCATCATTGTGTGATTGTGTAAGACAGACAAAACCACAGCCTACTTGGAAAGAATAAGAAGCATGAACTCTTTTTCTATGAAGCATGAAAAACAAGACCCAGAAAATCATTATGTAAATGTCCAACTGGACTGATTCCAGCAAAAATCTGGTTAGTGTGTAAAGCTTTATGATATTGTAATTACAAATATTTAAGTCAATTTTTACTCATCTTTTATGGGTAAGATGGATCAAATTGCTAAATTACAATATAATCACATGAGGAGTTTTAAACAGACAAACTGATAAACTCTTCTTTTTATTTTTTCTGTACAGTTAGGAGTGGAGTAATCAAATTAGGTTTGTGGTAAGCCACTAACAATCAGCCAGCCAGCTATACCAAGTTATTCATTTTCCCAATTCTTAATTGTTTTTCTGATTCTAGTTGCTCCATGCATGAAACAATGGTTGCCCTAAATGTCTCAGAAGACTTTCTTCATAGGTGTTTTACATACAAATAAAATATTAAAGCTTAGCATCATTTTAGATAGTATTTTGAAGATACTGACAATATCTAATCATTAAGACACAATAATTTGTTGCTACTTAGTTGGACCTCAGCATAACAGAAGTGAATTTTATTTTTCTTTTAGGTTTCTTCTCACTGTAACCTCATTTGATATGTTCATCAGCTGTCACCCAATGGACCAACTTAAATTCTAACTTGCCATGCCAGCTATCGACTTGTGCAAGAATAGTTTCTGAGAATCTTCAAAGCTAATTGCTTTGGAAGTGTGAGGGGGAAGTAAATTAGTGTCACGCCACAACCAAGAAAAAAAAGGTTCCCAATCGCATTTACTTTTTTCTATGGCTTTAAGATTTTTTTTTTATTTTTTTTCTCAGCCAGAGAAGCCTCTGTGCACAAAGTGGAACAGAGTGAATGTTCAGCAGGAATCAGTCACAGAGACGACATTGCACATCAGAAAGGAAGAGAGGACTCTCCACAAAGATATAGTAGACAAAAACAGAACCATCTACATATTTGAAAGCTGCAATGGAAGATAATATTTTTTAGCAATTAAAATTTCTCTGCTGCAGCAGATTAGTTTCAGTTTCTCCACTGAGTGTGTGAGAATTTAGTTTGGATTTCAACCAGTCCAAGTGATGCCTGTGGCCGTGTGAGCTTAAATGTTACAACTCAGAAGAAATACACATTTGGCTCTAGAAGCGTTGCTCTAAAAACAGGCCAACATTTAAACGTACTACACTGAAAAAGCCATGTTTCTCAGTAGGCTGCAGTCAAATGGTTGCAAGAGTTGACAAGCCCTACAGCTGTTTAACCAAGCAGCTTTATTTCACACAAAAAAACAAATAACCAAGGAAAACATTTGATAGACTTGAATACAAAAAGCTCAAATAAATTAGTTTTAGATCTGTTCACGACTCAGTCTTGGTTGTGTGTCAATTTAAATGGTGCTTATAAAATAATATATTAAATTTAAAAAGATGAGTATTTTTCTACAGAATATGTTATTTTCTTTCTGAGTTAAATAATCCTGGTATTTGAATGTTCACATACAATGTGCTCTGTGTAAAAGGGTTGACTTATTTGCTACATTGTGCTTTGGTTTGTGGCTGATCTTGTTACCATGCCAACAAACGATCCAAAAACTTTAAAGATACCAAGCAGCAAAAACCAATACAATAATATCAAACTTTTAATCACAATATGGTCCAGTCTGATGAAAGCTTTGATTCAACACATTGACCAAACAAATAAATTATTCTGTGTCAGACATGAAGTCTTATGTTTCACTACATTAAAAAAAAAAAAAAAACACACAAACTTAAACACATCTTGTTTAAAAATGATAATACACTTCCATAAAACATGACTCACACTTAAACAAAATGTTGAATGCTAAGTGATAAAAATGCCAGACTGCAGCTAATTTAACACATGGAGCAGTCAACAGCCTTAAAATAAATAAAATAATAATAAAAAAAATCATTATATTAGATTAATATATTATTCATTTTTTCTTAAAATGTTATTATAAATATAAAAATTATTTGATCCACATGATCAGAGTAGAGCATGATAGGAGAGTAGTGGTAAAGGTCAGAGAAGGCAAACCTGTGAAACGTAGTGAACCACCATTTTAGAGTGTTTGCTGCGGTTTTCCTCTTAAACAAAATATGTCAATGATGAGAAAACAATACTGCTAAACAGCAGCAATTGCAACCTGAAGAAGTGGGGAGTGGTGGAGCAGAGGTTAGAGATGGTGGGCCTGTGATCGGAAGGTCGTCGGTCAACTCCCCGGACAGACAACATCAAAATGTGGGTGGAAAAGTTGAAACACCTACATCTGCATCCACACTCATTTGCCCCACTCTGGGGCCCTGAGCAAGGCCCTTAACCCCCAGCTTCTCCCCAGGTGCCTTGGATGGCAGCCCACTGTTTCACATGTGTGTTCACATATGCAATGGGCAATATGCAGAACATTAATTTCCCCATGGCGAGTAATAGAGTACAATTAAAAAATAAATAAAAAAATAAATCAAAAGAAGAAGAAGAGAAGAGTTAAAGGAAGTGAATGCATTTATTTACATTTATCAAAGCTGAACACCGTACAAGATCATGGAAGTGAAAGCTGGAAGAGGAACACATGGTCCTTCTACTAGTTCCATCCATGTAAAAAAAAAGGAATTTAGCAAAAATAAATAAATAAATAAATAAATAGCACCCAAGATATTCCTTTCATGTCTTGACTCTTGTTGATATTGTTCTAGTGTTGTGCTGTCTGTTCAAATACTAATTTTTCTAACACGTTTAGCTGTAACTGGTTATTTTATTGTCAAAATAAAGTTCATGTAACACAAATGTTACTGTCTTATACACTTATTTTAGTATTACAGTATAGGTCTATACCCTTCATTTAATTAAATAATATGTTGTTGATGACATAACAGTAGTACAGGTTTTATTAAAGTTTAAGCGTCTTCAAGGAAATTGAATAGATGGAGAAAATAAAATATTTGCCTCATGCAAATATTGGCTCCATCTTTTCACTTGCTGAAGGTGTTTGATCTTTAGCATTTTCCAAAGATGCAGCGTCCCTGACATTACAACCTTCATGGGCGTCTGTAAATGGCCAAATCGAATGTATCTTGTTCAAAACGATCACCTGATAATCTCCATTTAAATAAACACCAGGACAATATATTACACTTTTAAAGCATGGAGGGAAAAAAAATGCTGGCTGACTAAATGAAACATGAAGGTCAGTGGAGGGGAAGATGAGAGAACATGAACTGTCATGCCACAGCCACAGCAATAACTATGACAGATTAAAGAGAAATTGTAGCTCAGCCAGCTTCTTTAACTCTGACCTTATACTGTGAATCTGAATCATTTAAGTTATTACTTTTCTGGAGGTCACAACAAAGTGTAGGTCAAAACTGAATATTAAGGCTCCCTCTAAAAGCTTTAAACAGACTATTTTCCATCAGAAAATAATGTAAACCAAATCTCATAAAGTCTTGTCAGGACGTCTGCTGAGCTGTACAACCATCTTTAATGGTGGATTATAAATTGCATAAAGCTTATAATATTGCTACGTATATCACATCAATGTACATTTTAGGAAAAGAACAAGGCAAAATTGCTCCACCTTTTAGAATGCAGATCATTTGGCCTTTATTATTCTTATCCACCTTTTGTGAACTTCTGTGCCTACTCATTTAAACACATTTTAAATGTTCCGTCTCTAAATGGACAAAAAGTCCGTTACTGAATTTGACTCCTACACAAAGCCTAAAAATCAAAGCTGTTCCAAAAAAGTTTAATATCAAACAAAAGCTTCAAAGTCAGAGATTAAGAATGATTGACAGACGGTTTTATTTTGTATTAAATCGCGTGGAGATATTAGATGAGAAATATAGATTTTAAGTGCAAAGACCTTTAGCTAATTTGTTTAAAAGTTTAGCTTAGATGGTTCAATTGCCTATTTTTTTTTTTTTTTAAGTCATTGCGTACTCTCAAATTCTGGCTGATGGAGACTTAACCGTGATGGATATCAACAATTATTTATCTAGTAGTTCAACAAGACAGACATCCACTGATGGTGGGGGCGGCTGTGGCTGAGTGATTAGAGCAGTCATCCTTCAATGCACGAATTGGGAGTTCGATTCCACCAGCAGTCATATGCTGAAGTGCCTGGGCAATACACTGAACCCCTCGTTGCCTCTGGTGTGTGTCCCATCGGTGTATGAATGTGATAAAGCTCTGATTATTCTTTGTAGAGATCTAGTAGAGTGCTGTATGGAAGAGTAAACAAGGGCACAGATTGTAGTGTAAAGTGCTTTGAGTATATTCTTTACAAGACAGAAAGGTGCTACAGTCCATTTACCATTTCACTGATCCAGGTATTTCTAATGCCAAAACACAGGAACATGAGGGAGTTCTTTTGAGACTGTGTGAACTACTGTTAGGTAGTGCCTTAAGGCAGGTTAGATAAAGTCTTGAGAAAAGTTTAAAGAGGCAAAACTGAGTTACTGAAAAATAAAAAAGTCCCATAAATCTAAATATTTTGAGCATGACACAACCCAAAGTAAGATGTTTCATGAACAGCAGTCACAACCCAAACAAGATGGAGATGGTAGTGTAGTAGGTATACCTCCGTCCTCAAACTTGTCCCTGAGGCCTTCAGAGGACAAGAACACTGTGACCCCATGTGTTTGAATCCAGGGCACAAATTATCTCACCAGAGACACTTTATTTTTGTCCTACTTTAAATTAATCTAAAAGACAATCTTCTTTTAGCTTATTATCGCTATTTTCTATTTTGATAATCAAAGACTCTTATCAAAGTCACAATGAGACACTTCATAACTCTTTGAATGGTCAGGAGGAAAGAAATAACAATTTGATTTGTGAATTCTTTTATTTTTATTCAACTGTGTTATTTCATATACTGTAATTCATGTTTGAATTAACCATTTTTTAATCAACTTGAAAACATTAATACTGGTTTCACTGGTTTCAGTCTGCTAACTTGACGGTCAACTCGTAACTGCCAACATGATGGATTGTCTGGGCCATAACTTGTTCCATTCATTCAACCTTTATTTATACATGTTAGTCTCATAGATGATTTATAAAAAAATATATATATATACTAATCCATTGCTATAGATTACTGTATTGCTATATAATAGATGGTCAGTGGGTGACAAATGTACCCTGCAGTACTCTTGTTTAATTAGCATATTTTGCCTACTTGTTACATTAAACTTTGCTGGCCATCAGTAATTTTTATTGCTACTTTTCTCTGAAACATCAAAAGTACATGATTTCTAAAATCAAAAGCCAAATAAAACAATATAATATTGTCTGATACCAAGGATGATGGCAAAATTAAGATTGTACCCATGTATGTGTGTGTGTGTGTGTTGATCAATTTGTTACATGAGCAAAATGAACCAATTCATATGAATAAATGAAGATGGCCATCACAGCTGATCAACCTACAGTGAATTTTAGATACTGATCTAAAGCTTTGGTTGGTAGTAGCTGAGAGTTATTTATAGCACACTCTTTAAGGTATTAAAGGTCATGTGAGATAGTCCAGTATTGTTATAATGCCAATGTTTGACCAAAATGGCTGTAAGACTTGTCACAGTATGATCTTCATCTAATTTTAAAAGGTGGTGGATGACAGTCAACCCTTTCAAGGTGGGCTAGGCCTTTAATAAAACAGCTGGAGTTCAGCCATTTGGAGGACGGTTTTCACAATAACAAATGACCAACTATTATCTATTGCGACTTCCATTTGTGTCAAGGTTATTGCATTTGTTGCAGCATCTAATAAAAATAAGATATTAAAAGTGGACAGCTCGTAAAGGCAATGATAGAAACCCCAGATTGTTTCATCACACGTTAACACCTTACTGAGGATCAATGAGCACTCTGACAGTGAGACAGCAATTCCCTGGACCTGGAGGCCATTTAGACAGATCTGATGGCTTCAGTCTGTCTTGGTGCTTCAAAAAATTTCATCCGCACGGACACAGCAGACACATCTGTATGGATTGCTCCCGCAAGCCAATCAAGGAACAAACACTCTGCCAATATTCCCTCCAGATGAGGCCTGAGCTCTCAACAGTGGGCTGAGATGAAAGACATAAGGCTAAGTGGGACTGTTGATTAACCTCTGCCGTCCGCAGTAAATCTGGACACACAGTAGAAACCCAGGTGGTGGTATAGGATTCATCCATGTCCACCATGGCAATCTGAGAAGAATTCTTGTCAAGACCGGCTTTTTTGAAACAGTGTGTTGAAATAGGTTGTAGACCAGTTTGATTCTCACCTGTTATTGCCTTCTCTGTGGTAGCTTGTAATGACTGAGACCTTACGCCCAGTAGGCCATTTCACCGTGGCGAAAAAAGAAAAATAAATGCTGCTGTGATTGTTGTTTTCTTCCTGGAGCAAAGACAAGATACCTTCAAACTTTAAGGAACTTAGTGAAATAAGTGATACATAAAATTAGTGTTTCATTGCAAGTAAATATTTCATCTTTTATTGTAACTGGAGATCTGGTCTAATGTATGCAACACACATCAAGCGACTCAGCAAAATATAGTCATTTGTTGTTTCAAATATATCATACCAAATATTGCAAATGGTTTTGTTGTTTATTACTGAATGAGTTTGCTGAGATTGAGCAGCTGAAGAAGCTAAAATTGAGTTGTTAAAGTTAAAACAAGCAGAATAGAGGCATTACTTTTTCTTTTTTACCAAAATGCCCCCCCACCGGCTCTCTAGTGAGGCACATGTGTTTCTTCCCTCTCCTCATTCTCCTCCTGCTTTTTGGCACTCTGTGAATCGGAGCAGCTCCTATTTTTTACAAATCTTCCAAAATGAAAAAAAAATGTTTTGGATCTGACCAACTGGACTTTTGACGCAAATGACAAAATCTTTTCAACAAAGCGACAGGATCCTGGAGAACCCTCATCTGCTCTAACGATATGCATGGAGCTGGATGTATCTTTGGGGAAGCGGAAAGTGATATGTCTACCTCTGTTTTCGATTGAGGATGCCGAAATTGCATGTAATTGGAGTTATGATAACAGGTTTCCTGTTTTTGGAATAGTCTGGATCCTGGTTTATCAACGTACAAAGAAGACGTCCGCAGTGAATTTGGACATCGTCAGGCTGCTGCCTATGGGAAGGTTTGGTTCGTGCTTGGAGAACTCAAAATCAGCCGATTTACGAGCTAAACCATAAGTTGAAAGTGATTTGAATCGCAGGCCACCTATGGCTTTGGGACTTGTCAACATGAAAACGACTTTGAAGACAGCCACTGGCCAAAAGGATGGCCCAACACAGAAGATCAACATCATCAGGCCAGGACTCTGCGGTCTACACTCATCTCCAGGCCAGCTGGAGAACTGTTCCAATTGACCATCATCTTATCAAGACAATGGACTATCTGTTAGTTCTTCATGGACTGCCTTGTAAATGCTAATGCAACGTGTTCATAAATGTGTTTGCTGGCAGAGTTTTTCGCAGTCTTGAATCGTGTCCTGTCAGGACAAGATGTGAAGAGATTATTATTTTTTTTTTGTAATGCCACTATCCTCTCCTAATTGTTTTGCATCTTCTTCTATCTAAAAAATATGTATTCTGCAAAGTATAAGAAGGCCGCGCTTTATAGCAGCAGCTATGTACACACCGCCCATCTCTCAGACAACTGTATGGACATATTCTTGTTGTATCTCGGTGCAATGATAATAAAGCTTATTCAGATTCTGATTTCTGAAAAATGAGCTGATGACAAGCTGAACACTGGCTAAAATCTAAAAGCAACAACAAAAACAAGTTAAAATTATCTAAACAAATGTGAAAATCTTTCAAATAGTTGTGAAAATGAGACAATCTGTAGCAGAATAGGCATAAATGTTTGCCAAACAATTGCTAGTTTTAGCTAATCACAATTTATGTATTATCAAGTCACTATATTAAAAGCAATACAGGATAATCAAAATTATATTTTTCTCTCAGTTGCTATATACATATACTTGTATATATATAAAAAAAGAGAGGGTCTGCCACATTTGCACTCAAATGTGCTAAAAATCAGAAAAGTAGTAGCTAATATTTTTTAATTGACACTGCAGCTAAAATAAAATAAAAACAATAGCTAATATTAGCTTAAATTTAGCTGTGTTTAGCTTTTAAAGATCAGAATGTTTTAAAGGCTCTAAAAATGTTTTAAAAGATTTCAATGAATTTGTCATATGCAGGTTAAGACAAGGTCAGGAATGCAATAAAATGTTGAAGATGAGAAGAACTGATTTGACGTGCTAAAAAAATCAAGCATGCAAAATAAAGTACAAAGTAACAAAAGTGAAAAGAAATACAAGGTCCAAAAGAAATACAGTATAGTAAACAACAACATAGAGTATTATGAATTACTATAAATCAGTATTTCCCAGGTAGCAATATTGCTTAAATGCTCATGATATACAGTATATTGCACATAACATATAATACAATCACCAAATGTGCATAAGTGCTTGGGGTTTGTGTTGAGGACAACTCTCAGCTACTCCCACACCAAATTTCAGATCAGTGTATGTAAAACCGACTTGGTGATAACTGTTTGTTTTCTCTAATCTCAGTGTTTTTTTGTTGGCCATCTTGAGTTGGGTTGACTTGTAAAGTTAAACAGTTGTAGATGTAAATTATGTTTTTAATATCTGAGACTTTCATACAAATCTGTCTAATGGTTCATGATATATTTTGCTGATGCTACAGACAAAAAAACGCATAAAGACAGACACAGACAAAAGCATTATTGTCTTTGTCTTTTGTGACGGGCAGAAAGAGAGAAAATTAAATTACATAATTAGATTTTTATTTTAAAAAATAACTTGTATTCTATAAGATATTAGACAATAAAAAAATAATTTTAAGAAACTGGGCGATCAAAAATTTTGGTATTAAAATGAGTTCATACTGATCTTTCCTGATGGCATACAGTCCTTTAAACCTTACAGTTGATTCAAGATTTCTCTTTACACACATTATCTCTATAATTGAAACTTTTTTTTCACCCAATATTCAAAATGCTTTCTGTCAGGTCACCTTTTTTGGCTGAATAAAAATGTAATTACCTGCAATTGTGCTGGCTTTTGGGGATTATTTGATTTTCTGAATTTGTGGAAGACAGGAAACAGATAAGTAATATCTATTAAAATTTTAATGAAAACACCACAGTTGAATATGACCAGAAATAAGATATTTTAGGTATACACTCGCTCATAATTGGGAAAGGAGTTCTCATAAATTTCCTCTGAGACAGTTGATTTAGAGAAGATTGATGATTTGAGATGCACTGGGTGCATGAAGTGAAGGAGAACCGGCGCTGAACCGTGAGTCTGATCGCTGCAAAATGTCCATTCAGTTCATGTCTGTGCAGGTCCGTGCACTGACACTTATCCTGCATTTGCTTAGTGTGCAAGCCTGGCTCTGTTTGTGTCTCTGTGTCAGTGTTTCTAGACTTTTCATGCAGTTTGTTTCCATTTACCTTTAACTAAATGCAACACAATGTCAAAGAAAACGTCTGAGTAAGCTGAATTAATGGACAACATGTCATTTAAGAAAGCAAGAAAGTTACTAATCTTTTATACATTGATCCATGTCTCATTCCCTTTCTCATTATTATTGGAACAAGCCAGGACTGATGCTAACTAAAGCATTTGACTGCCTTCTTTACTAAAAGTTCTCTAGATGAGAGATTGATTTTTGTTTCTTTGTTATTGTTTTCTTTGATACTCTAAAAGTAAAAAATAAATAATTAAATAAATAAATAAAATAAAAAAAAGTTCTGAGTCAGTATTTGTTTACTGAAGATGAACCTTTAACCAGAAACTGGAATTTGGATCCACAGACATATATACATAGATGCCCCATTGAGCGCTGAATCATACGTCGACGTTGACACCATTTTAAATGTGGCAGAACTGTAGGACATTAATATAAAATAAATGGACAGGACTTCATAAAGCACCGTTCTACAAAGTGTTTTAAGTTAATCCTGTCATTCAAACACACTAATTAAAAAAAAACAAACAAAAAAAAAAACAAGCAGGCACCAAAGACAACATTTGTAACTTTTAAAGTTACAAATGTTGTCTTTAGTGCCTGTCTTTATACTTTGTAGTATGGTGCTTTATGAAGTTCTGTCCATTTATTTGTAGTAAATGACCGACAGTTCCGTCACATTTAAAATGGCGGTCACTGAAATATGCTGCAATGGGCCAGCCCGCTCAATGAGGCATCTAGTGTGTACATATGTCTATGGCTGGACCCAGACCAACTTCCTTGTGGGTTGTCTCCAATACATTTTAAGCCCCACCCCCTACATGCAAATGAATGAGAGTTTGCTTTAGTGAAAAAATAAAATAAATACACCACAGATTGTGTTCATGTTGATTCATTTAGTTCTTTTCTAATGTTGTATCTTGAAATATTAACTTTTCTAACTTATTAGTTATGTCATGCTTTAAACAACGGTCATGCAGTGTCATGATTATTTGCAGAGAAAGTAGGCGGGGTTTAAGTCTCACAATGCACAGAAGATACTGGTCCCAAAAATATAACATGACAGCTTTGGTAAAACTGTTCTGCTGACTTCAACCCCCAACAACTAGCGAAGGCAGGGTCAGCTGGTTTATTAGTAAAATATGTCATCGAAAGAATCTTAGATGCTATTTATGCAATTTGCATATTGCTAAATCAAAAAGTAATAAACAAAACAAAAAAATGGAGCAACTGTTTAGCCATAAAAAAGAATTACCCTAAAACTTGCATATTCTTCTTCACTTTACTAAATCTTAGAATAGACTCAAAATCAAAACATCACTGAAAATGTCTTTATTTTACACATTAAGAGGATTATTAGTATTTACAGTCGAGGTTGGTCATGACCTATACATAAAAATAAATGGATTTAAAAGGTCAAATAAACTGCTTTACTATCATATTTTTTGCACTGTTACCAATAAAACCTGTGAATACTTCCTTACATACATTTATCTGAATTTATATTTACTTAAAAAAAAAAAAAAACAAGAAAGTATAATCTCTGAGGAGAACCAATGAGCTTGAGTCACGTTCTCTGCATCATCATCATAATCCTTAATGATATAAGATAACTAATCGGGGCTTTTCCTGACCTTGTGCTTCGGTTGTAATCTCCTTTGTGGAAATTAAACTCTGACTTTATGGATATATTGTAATTAGGCATATGTATTCTAATAGGCAGAAAGATATAGTTTGTTTTTAATCTCTCATTTATATGCAAAGGAGCAGCAGTTAAAGAGCTTAGATTTCTGTCCGTCCTACCGACTCCTTTTTGCACTAATCAAGTTACTTTTTTTTTTTTTTTTGCTTTTCTCCAGATGCTGTTTTATTTCTATTTCTGATTTTGTGTCAGACACAGAAAAGTTTGTACCCCAGAAGTTCAAGGTACGTTATATGTATGTATATTTTATTGTATGCATGTACTCCCTTAGTTTTGTTAGTATGTTTAATAGAAGCAGAACAGATATAAGCACTGGCCCTAACAAGCAATTAGATTTCCAGAAATAAAGCTGACTTTAAATTTTAATTTTTAGTCGCATTCAAAAATATAAAATTGAAATAGACAGTTAAAAAAAAAAAAAATCATAGTCTTTAAGCCCACATGCTTGTGGACATAAAATGAATGACTTGAAATAATCCACACAACAGAATGGCAGCAGACTAGAAGCATTGTTTTCCGTTTTATTTTATTTTATTTTATTACCACATCAGTCTAAAATGGGTTATAGAGAATATGTTTTTTTCATACATATTTTATTTTGAGTCCTCGAGGCTCAATGAGATTAACCTGCCTAAATAAAGGTTGAATGAATTTTAAATGTGCACAGAGCATTTATTAAAACAAACAAACAAACAAAAAAAATCAACATAGGCCTAAAACGTTCAATAAACCTTTTTATTCAAAATTTGTATACAGTATTAACAGATTTTACCCTACAAATCAATATTTTAACCATACATAGTGAATGACTGAAGCAAAAGTAAGTTTAATGACACTGGCTAAAAGGCAACAAAGTTCATGCGCAATCATCCGTGTATCCAATCTGATAATTCTCAGTCAGGCCATCTGGGCAGTTTTTTTTTTTTTTTTTTTAGAGAGAGACGTTTCGCCCACTATCCGGAGGGCTTCATCAGTCTGAGGAGTTCCAGTAAAATGTCCAGATGACTTGACTGAGAATTGTTGGATTGGATACCTGGGTGATTGAGCATGCACTTTGTTGCCTTGAACCACTTTGGCTGTGGCTTCCTGCCTGGAATGAGTTGACGTGGGACAGGACGGCCCCCTGAAACCATCTTAGCTCCATCGAACTGGTTGGTCCACTTGGAGTTTTCTGTTTGGTGGGGAAACAGTTTACTGGAACTCAGACTGATGAAGCCCTCTGGATAGTGGGCAAAATGTCTCTATAATTAAAAAAAAATAAATAAATAAAATTAAAAAAAAAAACTGTCCAGATGGCCTGACTGAGAATTATTGGATTGGCTAAAAGGTTAAAACCTTTGCAATGAGCACAAACCCAAAAAACACGTACATACATATAATTAGACAGTTACATACAGTATTTCAATATGGTTGACGTTTTTAGATAGTTTTAATCACTTTATAAGTTGCTTTAAAAGAATCAGTTTCTACAAGGTTGAGTCTGTAAATATGTTTAGAGCAATCATCATAAACAGAAACTGTTTCATAAATGAGACTATGACAAAATAAAGATACATTCTGATTGGGATGATGTCATAAGTTTGCATGGAAATGGTAGTAAAATGTAAATTGGTCCATCATGGCCTTTAGCTAACAGAAATGAGAACTTTGTGTACTTTTGGACACATTTAATTTTGTTCCTCCACTTTAAAGAGTTGCACCTAACATTTGTGCTGCTTGGAGCGAGAGACACAAGTCAGATTGTTCCGCAGATCTAAAAAAAACCCTCACCTCACAGTTACTCCAACAATGCCTTCCACCACAATTAGTATTCATGAAAATCCTATTGATTTAATAAACTAAAGGGTGGCAACTTGAGCATTGAAAATTAAGTAATTAAATTCATTCTCTCTTGTTTTTGGAACATAGGTCGCTGCTGGATAATATGCAAACTGTCGAGGCTCGGCTGCTTTTTACTCTGGCAATCAGTCAGCAACATCGGCTCATTGCTATGTAGCCATGCAATTAGCATTTTCAAATCCTGTTTGAGCTGCAGTTTATGCTACTCCTGAGACTTTACAAGTAGTGGGTTCAGACACCTCTATTAGCCGCATGCTCAAAAGCCTTTCAGAACACCATTTCTACTTTTATTCGTAAGAAAAACATGAATCATTTAAATGAACTAATGTCAGTGAAAGAATGAGTAACAGTGTCAGCTCAACAAAGATTCACACTTGTTGGAAATATTTGTGCAAGTTATTGTAATACACAACATATTTTTAGTCTGAATTATGGTATATATACAGTATATATATATATATATATATATATATATATATATATACA
>JARVLU010000599.1:8784329-8794733 GCA_031762415.1 Simpsonichthys santanae | reverse complement strand
TTGTGCTGCCGTGGCTCAGCAGTCAATGAATGAGTTGGAGATTCAATTCCACCATTATACAGTCAAATATCCTATGTGTGCCAGGGCAAGACACTGAAACCCTCATTGCCACTGGTGTGTGCCCCATGTCTGAATGTGATAACCACTAACTAGACTATCGACGATTTAATCAGATAAGCTTTATAGAGATGGAGTGGAGTGTTGTATGAAAGTGTGTATTTACAAAGAGCTTTGAGTAACCGAGCAACCTGGATGACAAGAAAGACACTATATAAATACATGTACATTAGAGTTGACAGTTTTTTTTTTTTTTTTTAAGAATAAATCAACATTTAATTAAATTGCAAGATTGGAGTTGATCATATGTGAATTCAAAAAAACAAAATATATAATAAAAGGGGAAAATGTTTGTATTGCAGTTAGATGTTTTAAATTTATTTGACAGATTTCTTATTTATTCCCACTCTTGCCTCAGGTGAAGACGAGAGTTGTGCAGCAAGACTACAGATCTTGAAATATCCGTCAGCTGTGGGTTCTAACTGATGTAGAGAGATCAAATGTAATCTGTTTGATCTTTAGATCTGAACTTTGTTAGGCCAGACTTCAGTCACAGTTGAGTTCCAATAAAGTTGAAACTTATAACAGATTAAAAAATATGTAATAACGAGAACAAGAGGGAAGAATTTGTCTTTGTTGCAGATATTTAAAAGAAAAATGCACGCAGACAAGTGGGTGTTCAGTTCATCAAATGAAAAAAAAAAAAAAAAACTTCCATAGCCTTTATTGTAGGAATACATATGTCTTGATAATGCCATTATTTTATATGAAGATCGTCTTAGGTTGAGTTAAAGCTATTTTGGTAAAACCTTGAAAATAGCTCTGACAAGGTTGAGCCAGGTCCTCTGTATGTATTCTTCTTTGTTGAACTGTCCAGTCTTTTGGATAAAAGACAAAACATTTCAACAAAGAATGCATCCAGAGGACCTGACTCAATCTTCTTAGATGTTTCTACCTGGATTATTGATGAAGCATCAGGACAACTTGAAAATAGCATTATGCACACCTTTGTGCGATGATGTAATATCTCACATATATTGTTAGTGCTTGATGTACTTGGTGTGGATGACTGTTAGCTTCTACCACACCACACTGTAGCTGAATACCTGTAAAATAAACTGGGGTGTAAATGTTTATGTGAAGACTAAGGTCCATTAGCCTTTGTGGCTCTCTACTTAGTTGACTCTGAAAGTTTGTTGTAGATGTTCAGCCAATGATGTGTCTGAGAGTTTCATTGAAATCTGTCCAGTGGTTCACAATATATTTAGCTAACAGACAAACAAGATTGACTAAAAGAGTTAAGAGCAGTGTGTGTTGCACCAAAATATGTGCTGAGGATAATCCTCAGTTGCTACTACAAAGTTTTAGCTTAATACAATTTAAACAAACAGTTTTTGTTATTGTGTTTTTAAGATGAGTTGACTGTAGTGGCCATCTTGAATCAGAGAGTCTAATAAGGTAATCAATTGCAGATGTCAACCTAATTCTTTTTTTTTTTTTTAAGTTGCAATAAAAGATGCAGATCCAGATGCAGGAAGAGAGCCACCTGCGTCATGAAGGACCCCACTCACCCAACATACACTTGTTGCCCTGCTCCCCTCATGAAGGAGGTTAAGGAGTATTAAGTGTAGAAGCACTAGACTGAGGAACAGCCTCTACCCAGAAGCTGTTAGACTAATTAATCTCTAATCATGACAATCAATGTGGAAAAAAAAAAATCACATCATGTTGCTGCTTATCTATTTTATGTTGCTGTGTTCATTCGTGCTCATCTGCTCACACAGACTCATGTTTGCGCTGCTGTTTGGCTATATCATGCTACAAGTGCTTATAATGTATTTTTATTTTAAATTAGTTCATAGATCTTATCACTGCTTTTCTTTTACATTTCAATACTTTTGTTGGATGTAACTGGGACCATGTATACACAATTTTGTTCTGAAACATGTACCACATGTGGTGGAATGATAAAGAACCATGAATCTAAAATGTATCAACTGATTTTAAGCAATGTTTTGCTCGCAGGGTCATATTCTCTCAACAAAGGCACTTTTTTTTTTTGTTCAAACAGATCTTGTGTGATCAGTTAGTGCTCAGAGAATAGATATGCAAACAGTGTAAGCTACTACCCCACACTCGGTCCATTAGTTGTTGTCCTGGTTGACATGTCACTCTCATCAGTCTATGTTCCATCTACCTTTAAACATGCTGTGGTGCAGCCACTCATAAAGAAGAAAAAACCTCGACCCATCAGTGCTCTTGAATTAAATACCTATTTCTAAACTGCCTTTTATGTCGAAAATTTTACAGAAAGTTGTTTTTAGTCAACTTTAGATTTTTAACTGCCAACAGCACTGGTGAGAAAATCCGGTCTGGCTTTAAATCAGACCACAACACAGAGATAGTTCTTTAAATAGTTTTTAATGACCTTCTTTTAACCGTTGATTCAGGAAGCTTTGCTGTTTTAGTGCTTTTAGACCTTTTTGCTGCCTTTGATAGTGTGGACCACAGCATCTTGATCTCACAGCTTGAGAAGGTGGTTGGTATCAAAAGGCACACTTTTATCCTGGTTTAGATCCTATCAACTGACAGGAGTTTTTCTCTTCATTTAGGGGAATGCTTTTCATCTGTGGCTCCTCTAATTTGTGGGGTTCCTCAAGGGTCTATTTTAGATCCACTGCTTTTTAATCTTTACATGCTGCTTTTGGGTTCATTTTTAGAAAACATAATATCCATTTTCACTTATTTCCTGATTATATTCAGTTGTATCTGCCCATTAAGTCAAACAGGGTCACTCCACTGGAACAACTCAAAATGTTGAAATGGCATTAAATTCTGGTTAACTAAATTTCCTGAAATTGAATGCAAATAAAACTGAAGTCATCAGCATTGGTAAATGTAATGTTTGATCTGTGCAGAGTCTGATAATAAGTTTGAGCTGATTTGTATTGTGGTTGTGTGATGCATTTTATTGTTAACTTTCTTATGTTTCTTGAGTGGCAAAAACTTTTTTCCCCTCTCTTTTTAAGTGTGACAATTGTAAAGCACTTTGGTCAGCTTTTCTTGTTTTTATGTGCTATAGAAATACATTGACATCACCTTTTAGCACCTAAAAGAACCTTTTAGGTGACAACATAATGTGCTCTGGTAACTATGAAGGCAGATTACAAAAATAATGTTACAATTTGTTAGTTTTAAATATTTGTGTGAATTTAAATACCTTGCTGTGTGCATTCATTTGGGTGAAACTTTTTTTTTTAATTATTATTATTAATGGGAGTCCCCCTTTCTGACAACATGGATGTTTGTTGACAGCACATGGTCTGCAATTTGATCTGACTGGTCTCCACATGGTAATATTAATTAGTCTTGTAATGCCTCCTATTAACATGTGAATATTAAAATCTTCATAATCTGAGATAGGCTAAAATGGGGCCGAAAATAGCAGCAGTAAGATCATTTATATGTAGAAAGCTGCACATTACAAAGACAAATGCAGGAGCAGACTAATTGAGACAATGTAATTTGTCAATTAGGGCAAATTTATTTTCCAAGGCAATGCTGCTGTCTTGCTCTGATTCAAATATAGTTCTTTATGATAAATTCAATCAAATGGTACTTTGCAGTTAAACACTAGATGTAATGTTCCCATGAAAATTTAACAAAGACAAGAAATTTGTCATATAAACATTCATCTCACTGACTAGGTTACCCAGTTAGGTTGTGCTACAAGGGATGAATGGGACTTAGTGGGGCAGTCTGAGCTTTATGCAGGAAATGCTGTGGAACAAAAACGGCTTTTTGCATAATACTGTATTTACTTTGGGGGCTAATTGTGTACATGATTCGGTTCAGTTAAGCTCATTTATATGGTGCCAATTCATGATCAAATGTCAACTCAGAGCATATACAAAAAAAAAAAAAAAACACATCCACATAATACATCAAATTCAGATCCATACTCAAATCAAGTTAGAGTCAGTTCAATTCATATTTTCACAAAACACAACTGAATGAAACGCCACTTAGTTGAAATTATTCACCAAAGAAAGCAAGCAACTTGTTAAACACAATCCCCTATTCTAAGCAGTTGGTTTGCAACAGTGGACATGCATTACTCTCTTTAGGAAAAAAACTCTTCATCAGAACCAGGATTAGGAAGAGAAGCCACCTGTTTCAACTGATTAAGCTTTGCGAAGATTGGAATCAGACACAAACACAGAATGACTGGTCTTAGTTTGCAGTGCATATGGAGAGTATTAACACTGCTTCACTTTGTCCACATTTTGTCATTTTACAGCAGGGGTGTCCAGCCCTGGTCACCATCCTCCTTGTTTTAGTGGGTCTCTGCTCAAACACACCTGATTTAAATCAAAGGATGATCAACGTTAACAGGAATCTGTAGAACAGAAAGAGGTAATTCAACCAATAAATAATTGTTTTGGAGCTGGAAAACAAGTAAAACATGCATGATAGTGAGCCGTAAGGACCAGGACTAAACACCCTAGTGTTACAGTCCTATGTCATCAATCCATAACCTTTACCTGCTTCTTCCTTTTTTCGGGTTGTGAGGGGTGTCACAGGTATCCATACTCAGCAGTCATTATAGGTCTCCAGTCAATCACAGGAACATATAGAGACAAATGAGACAAACAACCATTCACTTTCTCACTCACGCTTAGGGACAATTTAAAGTTCCCAATCAGTCTACCATGCATGTTTTAGTCTGCAGGAGGAAACTGGAGTATCCGGAGAAAACCCACACATGCACAGAGAGAATGTTCAAGCTCCACCAAGAACAGACTCCTAGGTCCCGGGCTGGGATTTGATCCAGCGACCTTCTCAATGAGTGGCAAAAGCTCTACCAACTGTGCCACCATGCCAGCCATTCCTATTCCAAAATGGATTATTTTAAACATTTCCCTCAAAATCCTACACACAGTACTGCCAATGTGCAAAATATCAGACTTTTTCTCTAATTATTAAAATTAAATTCTGAATCTTTCAGGGTGTCACAATAATTATAAATGGGACCCAGGAATGCAAATTGACATGGGAATAAAAAAAAAAAAAACTTAGATTTATTAAACAAAAGGTTGAGATGGCAGCAAATCTGCAAACAAACCTCAAGGAGACACAAAGGAGAACAAGACAAGGCACAAGCACTCACAATGGCAGCCTGCATAAAGACTCTGAGATTGAATTCACAAAGGCTGTGGCTAAAGAGATAATTGGAAACAGCTGGTTTGATGGTAACTGAGAACAGGTGAAGGTGACAGAACAGAGGTGCAGAAACTGACTACGGAAAAGTTCTGGGAAAATGAGCTGTGATAACAAGGGATCAGAACTAAACCCAGAGAATACAAAACTGAGAAAATAAACCAAAAAGTAACAGGTTTAACAATAAACAAAAAAAGAAAAGTCTATCAAAAATATAACCAAGAAACCCAGATCCTGACTCAGGGAACTAAAGGAGAGAAATTATAATGAAAGAATAATTATCTCTTCTTCTCTCATCAGAACTCTGGTCACACAGCATGTTGGATCAAATAAAGACTTTTAGAGAGGTTTGGGACATTAATATAATTAAAAATAATGAATACAGAAAACAATACATCCAGTAATACATGCGTGGCCCAGCAATAAAGTATCCCCAACCCACCCCCAGTTATTTGGCTACTCCCTTTGTCAGGGGTCACGACAGTTAGGAAACTTGCTCACAAAGGCAGATGGAGTAGTTAAGAGCCTTGCTCAAGGGCTGAGTAGGGCAAATGAGGGTGGAGGAAGATGTGGTTAATTTACCTTATTTTCCACCCACCTTTTAATGTTGTGGTCAGCAGGGGGTGAACAACCAGTGATTCTCCGATCACAGGTTCAATTCGCTAACCTCTGCGCCAACATGACCGACAATAAAGTACTGGTATTAACTGACTGGCACCAGAGCAGAAGTGTTGTGACTAGCAGTGTAAATCTAAATGTCAGAGACCTGTGCTGCTGTTACAGCTTAGTCTCACGCTGACATGCAGAGTAACATAATTAGGTTTCTGTAATGACAAAAGCAGGTATTAAAAAAAAAAGGCAGGAGGTAACAACTGAGATGTTCACAACTTACCCATCATGGCTTAAAGTATAATTATTATACTGTATATAATAAACTGTGAAAGCATTTTTTTTCAAGATAGAGGTCACAATTAAAAGTTAAAAATTAAAAAAAAAAGTTTCATTTACTGTATATTCCTCACAGCCCACAAAATAAGCTTCTTATAAACTTATGCAAATGAGCATGTCTTTGCAAGAGATGATGAATGACTTTTTATTTGGCTTCTGGTTTGAGGATGTACTGTAGCGAAAAGGATTCTGCCTTTGTTACTTTTTCATTTTTTTTTTTTTTTTTTGTAATATCCTTTAATTTTATAGAGCTCATCTAGTAACTAGCAACTTCTAAAACCTTGCATTTTCTTTACCAGCTTCTTCCTGCCAATCCCCAGTGGTCACTGTGTGAGAGGCAGGTGATTTCTAAATATATCATCAGTTTTATTTGCAGGTAAATGGGCTTCACATTCAAAAGAAATATAGTGGATAGGAAAATGGTTACTTATACAGTATTGAGCACATTTTTAAACATTTCTCATAACTGGGCAACTAATAATCAAATTATTTGCTGAAGAAAAGGCAAACCAATTAACCAGTAATAAGAAAACAAAGTACATTAATAGACTCAAGAATGGGGGACACAAAAGGAAAGAAAGACACAGGAGGAGAAAAGGACATTCAGGGACATGGAATGGAGCCAGAGATCCTGAATAGTCCCAGTTGAATATCAGCTTCCAAACCAGATCCCATTGGAAACCAGTGATCTGACCGCAGAATGGTAACAAATCTTCTCATCTGGAATTCTGTCATGGTGACCTGTGGGCTTGATGACCCAAACAGTGAATGGCTCAAGGTCATGAGAGAAGTTGAGGGTTGTCAGAAAGGTTAGAGGTGGTAAGGTGATACTTAGCTGAGAGTGATTAGACAGACCACACATGGACTGGATAATCACTTCAGTATTTTAATCTCATCACTTTCAAAAGGATTTTGAAGATGGACTTTTTTATTTTTTTAAGATGAGTAATAGTCTGTGTAAGTAATAAAATATGTTAGCAGTTATTGTCTTGTTAAGTACTGCAAAACACAAATAAATATTGTTGGATCTTGATGTAATTTATTTAACTTTAATGTTTTTACCCTACCCATTTGGAAAGTAAGTCACTAAACCTCATTAGTTGGTCAAACTGAACTGACTGCACCTTGCTGTTGTGTACTGCTGTATTGAAGGCTTGAAATTGAGATTATATGCTTGGATTACTTGTAGTTAAAATTAAAAAAATAAATAAATAAATACCTACCAGTATTAATGAAACACATGATACTCTTAAATATAACATAGCACTTTAACAGTATGGCAGTTGGTCTGTTTAATTAAAGCACTAGCATAAGCCTTGCATGATTAAACTGTTTCACATGGTTTATTATTATTTAGCAGTTTTTTTCTGGCTGGTTTGCCATTAAATGCTGTGAGGTGTTTACTTTATAAGCAAAGGACTCGAGCATTGACAGATGGAGACAATTTATAAATAAAAAAAAAATCCTAGCTTTATATTACATGATCTGGACAGACTTCTGGTCTGGATCTCTCTCAGAGAGAGTGCATCATGTTCCTTCTACTATTCTATAGAGCTCTAGTTATTACTAAAGTAAATACAATACACAAAATGACACAACAAGCAATTATCCTCAGATAAATGTTATAAAAATGGTAAAAGTTTAGGTTCCATGTAGTTTTCTATGGGTCACTGTGACAAAACCAGTGATTTTCTTGATTTCTTAATTACATTCCTTTCTTCTTCTTTTGGCCTCATCAGTACATAGCATAACAAATCCATGACACGACAGCGGAGAACCGTGGGGCAAG
The DNA here is from genome assembly GCA_031762415.1 of Simpsonichthys santanae. Lineage (NCBI taxonomy): Eukaryota > Metazoa > Chordata > Actinopteri > Cyprinodontiformes > Rivulidae > Simpsonichthys > Simpsonichthys santanae. The sequence continues at coordinate 8,786,719 of JARVLU010000599.1, read as the reverse complement.
AGCAAACAGAAGAAGAAAATCTATTGTAGACACCTAAAATTAGCAACAAAAAGAATACTGTACCTCATTTTTAAACTTTGTTTAGCATTTTAAATGAAGAAGCAATGACACCGCATATTACATTTTTGTTTCAGTTAGGACGGCACAGTGGCACAGTTAGAGCTGCCACTTCTCAGCGAGAAGGTTGCCAGACTGAATCCTGGCCAAAGATCTTTCTGGGTGGAGTTTGCATGTTTGTTCTATACATGATGGGTTTTGTCCAGGTACTCTGGTTTCCTCCCACAGACCAAAAACATGCATGTTAGGCTGACTGGTAACTCTAAATTGTCTCTAGGTGTGAGTGAGACATTGAATGGTCGTTTGTCTTGTTTGTCTGTGTCCCCGTGATTAATTAATTTGTTAATTCATTCAACCTTCATTTAGACAGATAAACCATATTGAGCCTCAGAGGCTCATTTACAAGAGAGTTATGTTTAGACAGACAAGAAGAAAAAAAAAATGTTGAAACTGAGCACGTAGGAAACTGAAGAGGGAAAAAAAAAAAAGCCTAACTATTCTTGGCTGAGAAGAAAAACCCTGATAATAAAAAACAGAATAAAATGAAAAAAAAAAAAAAAAAAAATAACAGATAGACAAGCACATGATGACGTAGAACATAGTGGTGGACTGGATACCTGTCCAGGTGTCCCTGTGATAGACTGGAGAACTGTCCAGGGTGCCCCCTGCCTCTTACACAGTGACTACTGGATATGGGCACCAGTGACCCCCTCGTGTCTCGAAAAAAGGAAGAAGCAAGTAAAGATAAAGGATGGATGAATGTATTCAATTACTAAGAGCATGACTAAATGGTTTAGTACAAGACGCATAGTAGAGCAGTGCATTTGAGCTTTTGAGCATGCATCAGGGTATTTGAGCTTTAGTTTGTTAAATGTGTGCTATTATTGAGTACAGTATTATGTACATGGTTTGAGGGTGGAGTTAATCTTATTTTGACAGTGAGTATTAAAATGTCCAGAAAGTTGTGAGAAAATTGAAGATGAGCAGAAAATATTTTCAGTTTTGGAACATTGTAAAGACAAGGGCTTTGCACATGAGACACACAGACGTCCAGGGTAATTATACAAGCACCCTGTCATGTTTTATTTGAAGGTAGTGTTGGATGTCCCTACTCTAACGTCTAACCCTCCTGCTGCCCTTGAGTCAAGATCTCCCTTGTGGGTCATTTTCACCCATGGTCAACAGGGGAGTTAACCTCGTAATCTAAGCTATTATGGTTAATAAATAAATAAATAAATAAACAAACAAACAAACAAATAACAAAATAAATAAAACAGACAAAAGAAAGATGTGGGTTTTGATTGAATTCATCTGAAGTTGCGTTTCTTTAATAAAATAATCAACTGCAAATTTGAAGTGCCAACAATATCAAAATCTATTTGTTTTATTATGTTTTCATCAGCAACACAGGATTTTTGAATGTTTTTTTTTTTGTTTCTTGTACAGAAAATTCTGGTTATTTATTTATTTATTTATTTATTTATTTATTTATTTATTTATTTATCTATTTGTCAAAAACCTTCACAATAGAGTCTAATAAGGCTGGATGTGTGTGTCAGTGTGTTTGTGTGCATACAAGTCTGTTGTTGCTTGCTTTGCTGAAGATGATTGGAATCAGGAGCCTATATCATCAATTGAAGAGACCAATCAGAAGAGAAAATGACACAATCACAACAAAGCTTTTGTCAGTGCTGTTGATAGTATATCTGTAACACTCAATCTTGTCAGAAACATGGAAGCCCGAAATTACTATCGGGGTGTCAAATTAGGAGCAACAAGAGATTATTTGAAGTCTTTTTCCAATCGGTTTCTTTTCCCTCTCTATCTTTTGTTACTGAAAGCCTGTAAAAATGTTGAAGACAACTATCTCAGGCACAAAGGCATCTCTGTGGATCCTCAACATGTGTATAAGACTTCACCATTTTATCAGAGTCTGACATTTCATATTGAACTGGTACAAATGACATTTCCCCAGACAACTTGTTAACTTTTAAAGGTTGATAGATTCAATACACACCCGCCTCATAAGCAGTGGCTCACGCTGAAAAACAAAGCTTTGAGATTAGCTGCTGTCAACTCCAAGATGAGATGTGCCCGTTCGAGGAGCAAAATGCGAACACTATGTATAAGGTGAAATTGAACATATTGATCTGAAAGCATTTATCAGAAATAAGACCCTGATTTTCAGATTTCTGCTGCACCTGCTGCCATCGAGCACTTTGAAATCAATCTGGCCCCAAGTGACTTTTATTGAAACACTATCTAAAAAGGGACTAAGGCAGGAAACTGAGGAAAAATGATCCAACAACAAGGTCTTATATACAGTATATATA
>JARVLU010000599.1:8715111-8729413 GCA_031762415.1 Simpsonichthys santanae | reverse complement strand
TGATCCTCTCTGTACTATACATTGTTGGCCATTTTAGTTAGTTTCTGTTGCTATTTGTATCTATATTTTTATTTTATATTTTCTGCTGTGTGTGGACGTTGTTTCACAAAGACGGGATCTGCAGCAGCAACACATCTAACTTGTTAACGCACTTGAAACGACATCATCCGAACGTGAACGTATGTTCTACAATCAAGAAAAGCAGCTTGTTGCAAAGACCGAGCAGCAGCAGCATTTAAACAACTTTCATCAGGTAATTCAGATCAGTCCAAAGCAATAACATAAACTGTAGGAGATGTTTAAGCTCTGAATCTACGTCTGAATGTTGTTGATGTGCTGGCTTTAAGGTTTTTGAGCCTCACTACGATATCCATCACGTCAACACTTCAGTCAAACAGTTCAGCACTTTATGAAAAAGCTAAAACTGATATTGTCAACAAACCCTGAATCAGATTAAAGCCCTGCCCTGAGGATGATGATGATGTTGACCGAGAGATTCAACCACCTCAAAACAACCATTCAACAAGAGGTATTGCTTATTGTATTATGATCTAATTAACTTTTTCTTTAAAATTATAATCTTCTTTATTTTTAATGTATTTATTTATTTATTTATTTATTTATTTATTTATTTATTTTTTTACCTGTTTGTGTTTTATTTCCAATCTGGGACAGAGATAGCAGCTGAGTTTTCCTGTTCAGGGAAATCCACCAGAGATCATCTCCAGCTAAGAAGTCTGTGGTGACTGAACTCTGAACTCTTCCAGGGTCAGGTGGGAGCAGGTCCAAGAAGAGGTCCTCAGAAAACACAGTGGACCAACACCAGCAGATGACATGGCACCCCAAACCATCACTGACTGTGGAAACTTGCCGCTGGACCTCAAAAATAGTCGGTATGTGCTTCTCCTCTCTTCCTCCAGACTCTGGGTCCTTTATTTTCAAAAGAAATGCAACATTTACTTTCATCAAAGAACATAACTTTGGACCACTCAGCAGCAGTCCAGTCTTTTTTTTTTTTTTTTTTTTTTTTTGTCTTTAGCCCAGGTGAGTCACTTCTGACGCTATCTCTTGTTCAAGAGTGGCTTGACACAAGGAATGCAACAGCTGAAACTCATGTCTTGCATATATTTGTGCATGGTGGTTATTGAAGCATTGACTCCAGCTGCAATCCACTCTTTGTTAATCTTTCCCACATTTTGGAATGGGTTTTGTTTCACAATCCTCTCCAGGGTGCGGCTATCACTATATCTTGTACACTTTTCTCTACCACATTGTTTCCTTCCCTTTGCCTCTCTTTTAATATGCTTGGACAAAGAGCTCTGTGAACAGCCAGCTTCTTTAGCAATGACCTTTTCTGTCTTGCCTTCCTTGTGCAAGGTGTCAATGGCCATCTTTTGGATGACTATCAAGTCAGCAGTCTTCCCCATGATTGTGTAGCCTACAGAACTAGACTGAGAGACCGTTGCAAGTGTTTTGAGTTAACTAGCTGATTAGACTTTGGCACCAGGTGTCTTCAATATTGGACCTTTTCACAATATTCCAATTTTAATGGATACTGAATTTTGGGTTTTCATTAGTTGTCAGTTATAATCATTAACATAAAAAAATGAAATATAGTCTGTGTGTAATGAATGAATATATGTTTCACTTTTTGAATGGAAATACTGAAATAATTTAACTTTTTCATGATATTCCAATTGTATGACCAGCACCTGTGTACAAAAAGAAGGATAAACAAGTCTTATGAACTCCTGGGAAAAAGAGGGATGTGAGTGGAATTTTCTTGGGGGCATACAAAGGAAAGACAAGAGAAAACCACAAAGAGAATTTTCGAACAATGCACCGACAGGGAGAGGAGGACAGAACGCACATAAATACAGAACAACTGATCGGGGGAATGAAAAACACCTGGGAAAACAAACCAGGGACAGGTGTGATGCATTACCACTGATGAGAGGATACAGGGAGAAAACGGATCGATAAACTATTTAAAAAGGAAAACACAAATAACAACAAAAATAAACTATTAAGGAAACCCAAATACTCATGTTTTATTGAATAGATATGTCAATAAATAAATAAATATACAAGTTAATAAGGACTTTATGTGCCCTTTTTTAAATATACGGTACAGGTATCTGACAATTCCTCAATTGAAAACGGTGAAATGACAAAAGTAAACTACAGAAACGTTTTTAAAAACTCCTCCCTTCAACAGTTTCCTGTGGGATCAGTGAAGTTCTATCTTATCTTATCTCATCTTATCTTATCTTCAGGATGCTGTTGGTCTTGATGGTGCTGGTTAAATACTTGGAATGTGTTGATGATTGGGTTGGTAGCTGCGGTAGCTCGGTGGTCAGTGATGTGTTCCTGTAACCCTGAGTTTAAAACAACAACAACAAAACAACATAGTACAGAGTTGAAGCACCTTTGGGCAACTATTTTGAGTATTTTGGGTTGAATTCAGCAAACTTTGCACACGTGGTTAAGGGACTTTTCCAGAACTCTTCTTTGCAAATGTCTCCCAAGCTCTATCAGGCTGGACAGGGTTCACCCGTGGAGCCATTTGAAGTATAAGTGGAGTTGTTGAATTAGGATTAAGTCAGGACTCAGATAGTTCTGTTTACTTTCTTTTGTATCAGTGTCATAATGGAAGGTGTAGGGGAAATTATTCACATAAATTGAGGATCAGGGATTTCTTCAGTTGAGTAGATGTTTTGATAAGTCCTCGCAGTGAGGAGACAAGTCACCAAGACTATCGTATTTTTAATGGTTCCATTTGGAGATGCTACTGAAAAGGAACATTTCAACTGGTTTATCCATCTGCACACACATTGCTCACTGCCTAACAACAACAAGGTCAGCCTGCATCTGCAAAGTTGTTCATCAGTTAGAGCCCAGCTCATTATGATTCAACACAGTACAGTTGTACAACACACAGAATGAGCATGAATGAAAATTATCTTCACAGGTAGACCTTCATTCCAGTCTGTGGTCCTGAGCTCTGTGGAGCAGGCTTTCCTCAATATGGACCAGTGTTTCAGTTGTTGCCATTAAACAAAAGCACCAAGGAGAGTTAAACATGAGATGAAGCAGAACTGTATCCTTAGAGATGTGTGCTTGTCTGAGGATACCTTATACCTACACCCCATATTGTTACATCTATGAACATGCATAAATAATGCTGCTCAATGCAGTTTTTATGTCTAATTGGATTGCTGTAATTTTACTGGGATAATGTAGGATGAAACTTCTTGAGAACAGGTAAAATGGGTTCTTCGTAACACAGTGAAGAGTGTGAGCATATTACGGTGATTAAAAGTACCTGACTGAAGACTGTAAATAACTATAGCTGTTGATGTAAGTGTGTTTTTTCTTTTATGGTAAATTAAGACATACAGCATCTGATCCCTTGACTTTCCACGAGTAAGGTGTTTCTATTGGGTGGAGGATTTGTTTGAAACCATTTAATAGGAATTAATCTGGTTCTTTACTCATCACACCTGTCTCACAGAAGCCCATCTGCTGCCTGTAGATTTGTTTAATTGTTTTGTTTGTGGCATCTTGGTGTTCGTGCTTATTTGCATGTGTGGTCCTTGAAGGGAGCTGAATTCTTGGAAATAGTGCTGCCTGAGGTGGCAAAGAGAAATTCAATAATCTCCTAATATCAGTCATCAGGCAACTCCTGAAATAATATTTAGATCATAGATAAATGAATACAGTACATAAAAAAGACAAAGTAATGACAAACTTTAGATTTTTATTATTATTATTATTATTTACAATCACCAATGGTAAGGCAAACAAGAGGTATGCTAATGTCCCCTGTCACTGAAGGATTTGAGGAGTAAATGTTGGTTTTGGAGACAAGTGGTTTTTGGATGGAAATTGGAAAAGGAATGCAAGTAAAGCTTAATGTTGTTGGTGCAAGATACTCAAGCAGGTAGAATTACACTGTGGAAAAACAGAGGCAGATTTTATTTTATTTTATTTTATTTTTGCTTGTGCGAGGCATCGCAGAATGTCAGATCCTGGGGAGTGGAGGGAGAACATTTTTCCACCACTATGAGCAATGGGGGAGCTAGGGGGTGGTCAGTGGTGGCCTTGACCTTCATAGATTAATCTTTGGTCATGCCAATCATTCCAGGGAACATTTTTAAGCAATGTCAACTAGAGCAACTAAGAAACTAAGCAACTAGCACAGCTTCCTCAAATGATAGGGGTGGTCACTTTTGATAGTGACCTTTTTGCAGCCACACACCAGAATGGAAGGGCTGGTTATTTTTTAGGCTGCCAAGCTCAAAACACAGCTGGACATTTAGGGTGACAGCCATCTTTGATTTTGATTTGGCAACTTCATTTCCAAAGGGAACCTTGTTATGCCTCGATGTAGCCACATACCAACATGGAAGTCAGCATCTCACTTACTTTTCAAGTTATGCTCACAACATGCACAGACATGTGGAAGGTATTTCCATTTCCCCATTTGCACCGTGATTGGGACAAAAATAATAGGATCCATCTTGACAGAGCTGGTAATGGCAAACATAAATGATCATACATTTGCACAGATCTTTTGAAGCTCATTCATACCATTTGTGGAGGAAACAGTCTTCTTTCTGGTCTCCCTTTTGGGCTCATGCCTTTAGTGTTCTGTGCAGGTGCATCCTTTCTTTGCATTTGACTCACAGCTGTCATGGATGGATGATGATGTTGGAATAATATCGGTATTGGCCGATATCCAGATTTAGGTATTGGGGTCAGAAGTAAAAAATAAAATAAAAATGCGGATGGTTACATCCCTAATTGTGACATTTTAGTTTGATAGATATTTTCAAACCTGGCACTTTTCAAACATTCTGCTCTGGTAACAACTTGCTTGGTTATCCAAACATAATCTGTGTGGTATTTTATGGCACATCTGCAGAGTTGACCCTCTTTTATTTTGGTGTTCCAGTTATAATAAATTATGTGGGTTTAAAATGACAAAAAAAAAAAAAAAAAAAAAAAAAAAGTATGAGAAAACACATACACAAAATAAGATCACTTACTGTACTTAATTTTAGAGTTGAGCATATTACAGCTTTTGACTGATTCACTGAACAGTAAATCTGGTTGTAAAATGTTTATTTGTGAAATTGCCACTATCACGGAAAAGACCATGTGTTTATTTATTTTCTACCTCACGTAACCCTCTTTGATATATCCCTGTAAATGCAGAAAGCCTGTCACTGCACACCCATAAACGCTGCTGAAATGTCAGGATTAGTTTTATATTACACCCCACTAATGCATGTTTTATAAAACATTAAACCTATAAACACTCATGGGATCTGTCACATCTGAACTTACCAACCTAACTGGCACTGTCAGGAGCTTCTTCAGATCTGCAGCTCCTGCCTGTGTAGATAAGTGTACAGCTGCATTTAACAATGCAATTTATCCTGTTAAACAGCCTCTGCATTAGAGGTTTCCTGCTAGACTATCATGCAGCTACTCGTTTTATTTAACAAGGACTGTAACATTTTTCACCATCACTCTACTTCTGATTTTACAGGTGGTAAATAGGTGAGGCAAAATTTCAAACAAATTATAAAACCCAAAGGGGGATAACTAATTTCATTTTTTTTCCCAACACAATGTTACAAAATTGTGCTAATAGAAAACAATGCAAACACTTTGCTGACAAATATATATCTTTATACCCTTTTATGACAAAAATAAATCTCAAGGATCACTGAAATAACTTGAAACTGATTTTTTTAATCAACCAATAATCAACATTTGATTTTAAATTTTGATTAAGCTCGCTAAAAAAATGCAATAAAATGAATTTGAATGCTTTGTAAGAGAAGGGGAAAGTTGAAAGTTTTAGAAAAAAATAAAAAATAAAATGTGCAAGAGTACACACAAAGAGCAGTTTTGTAGAGTTAAACTAAAGCTTTACTTTCTCCACAACATGTCCTAAGGCAAACAGGCAAGAGGACTTTTCCATAAACACTTGAAAGGCAGCATCTGTACTCCATGCCAACCTGCCTGTGCTTCAGTGTAACAGGAATGTGCACACCTTCCCCCAAATCTGCTGCTGCCCCCTTCCATATAATTCTATTATTTCTGCTCTTTCATTCTCTTTTCTTACAATTTTCCATAAAATTTGTGGAAGAAAAAAGCAGGAAACTGTCCAATGAGCTGCCAAGCCGTCTGACTGGAGATGTGACAATTAGGAGTCTGAACAGTTTCTCTGTGATTGCTGTGGCGCTGCAATTACGTTATCTACCCAAACTGTGACACTGTGCATACATATGATAGGCTTTTATTTTGACAGACTCAAAAAACCTACAGACATACAGTGCTTGCACGTTTGACAACAGAAAGGTTTACTAAGAATCATTTTAAAAGAGGAGGGAGGTTCTTTCCTCAATTCAGGCAGTTTTATTTGATGAGGAACTGGATGTGCAAATAAAAAAAAAAAATGTTTGCCCTTTGCACAGTGACTGCTGGACATGGGCACCAGCGATCCCCACAACACGAAAAGGAAGATGGATGGATGTTTGTATTTTTCAAGATACATGGCTTTTTGGACTGGATTTGAACAGAGAATGCAAGTAAACCTTAATGTTTTTGGTGCAAGATATTCAGATGGGTAGAAGTTACACTGTGTATAACGGAGGTAGGTAGTTTTTTTTGTTTTTTTTTGCTTGTCCGAGGCAGTGCCGAGTGATGGATCCTTCTGAGTTTAGCAATTTTATCCACCGCAGGTGCAATGGCGAAGCCAAGGGTAGGCCTATGTAGCCTTGGCTGCCATAGATAAATCTTCATCCACCCCAATCAGTTGAGAAAACAATACTCTTAAGCAATAAACACTAGAAAGCATGATTTTCTCAAATGACAGGGGTGGCCAGTTCATAAATGGCGATGGCTATCTTTTATTTTGACTTTGCAACCCAGTTTTTAAAAGGAATATTTATCACGCCTAGACTTCCACACACCAAGATGGAAGTTGGTATTGCAGTTAATTGTTTTAAGGTATGCTCACAACATGCACATATGTATGAACAAATGGACAGAGAATATTTCCAATCCCTCCTCTTCGCATCACGTCGGGGACAAAAATAACAATTGTTGCAATTATTTCTAATCAATAACCGTCCCTCTAAAACTGTGTTGAAACTGAAACAAGTTCTGAAGAAATAGAAGTATTCTTGATCCACTGAATAAGGCAAATTATCAGTAGAGGAGTGAGTGCCTTCAGTGACAAATAGTTTGAATAAAATGGTTTGAAAATGCTTTGAATAAAAAGCTGGAACACACAGGTGCACTGGATACATTTTTTTTTTTTTTTTTTTTTTTTTTTTAAGGAGAAAAGGGGGGGTGCTCTTTATTAAAGCATGTCTGCACGTTTCATGGGTTAACTTTTAATCAAAATAACCCTGGTTGCACAGTTTATAAGGAGTTTACAGAATAACATTCACTCTTCATATGTTTTTCACCAACAATTAAACTGAGCAGAAACACCAAACCAACTTCTGGTTGGGGTCTCATGTTACAGTGTGAAACTGAAATGTATGAAGCGTATGTGTTGTTTTAATGATAAAAAGACAGACACCTAGGCAACACATTAGGAATATATTCAAGGTAAGATTACATTTTAGAAATGTGTTGCCAAATGTAATCTACAAAAAAAGTTGTATTTTATAAAATGTATAATTACAAATTGGTTTTAGTCCAATTCACATTCACACTTCTTTTTGTTTAATTTTGTCTCACAGGTGTTGCGTCTATTTATTGTTCTTATCTTGTTTTACTTGTGATCAGATTCCCATTTATTTTCTAGAAAATGTGACCAGGTTTTTCTTATGGGAACCTTTCAGGCTGACAATGCAAGCAACCCAGCCCTTTGGATCAATGTACTGCTCAAACCACTCCAGCGCACCAAGCCAGTGATTCTCTGCAAGGGGTAGTCATTTATAATGTTGAAATCTTAATCAAAATCCATGCTGGAAACCAATGCATCAATGTAGCCTCAGTAAATCACTGATTAATTTGATGTTTTGTTGCTTTTTTTAGAAACCTATGACTTGGCTTCACATTTGCAACTTTCACTTGAATCACAGTTGGCCCTATATGTATGAAATACAGATCTATGTTCTGTCATTTTATTATATGAAGAAAAACGACAAGGGTTCAAATGTATTTTTAACCTGTCATCATAATAACAATGTACATATCATTGACTGTAGTGTCAGTTTTAACAATTATCTAGTAAAACAGCTTATGTTGTGCAGATGTCAAATTGATAGCTTTATTATAAATGACCCTTCACAAACATGCTTGAATAAACCTTGTCTCCTTGCCTCTTCTTAATTTTAATGCAGTGGCTTTGCTGCTTTTTCTAGTGCTCGTGTGGAAAATGCAGAGGACGTTTGTGCTGCGAATGAATATGGTCGACGATTAAAAGGTTACAGTCATCAATTGTGGTTAAGAGAAGGATGGTACACGGGAGGATGGAGTGTGAAAATCTGTTTTAAAGGGAAAGAGTGTACAGCAGGAGGTGTCAAGGATTTAGGTCAATCCAGATTAAGATAAATGGATGTCTCAAAGAACCAAATCAGTTTCTCTGTCCCAGCCCGATGTCATTACAACATCTGAGCACACACTGTCGCAGTCGGGACCTACAGTAAACAAACTTGTTTAGCACTTATTGTGTCGGTATTAATCCAGTAATTTTTTTCGAGCCATTTAGATTTAAAACGTGTGTTTCCTTGCATTTCAGATTTTACTGAAGTGCTTTAGCAGCTTGATGTCTTGCTTGAAGGAATTAGTGCTGGATATTTCCATATTTAACTCGCCCTCAATTTCTTGCATGATCACTATTTTACTGTACCGATTAACAAGGAATCGCCTAATCATGTATTACTAATAAGCCTCTTAGTTTGCTGTCAAGTGCACGATGCTGCACGAGCCTTTGGAGAGATATCAGGAGCAAATATACAAAGGTTTTTAAGGCTACGCTGAACACTTACAGAGCTGACCCTCAACAAACCAAAGGACTGTCAACAAGGCCCGCCGAGGCCCATTAAAAGCATGCAAACATGGATCACTCTCTGTGGTGTTTTTTGCTGGAGCAGAGCAGATGAAGGTCAGCAGATCAAAGGCTTTTGGCTGACGTTCCTTGGTGCCTGATGAGCCCTCTTGGGTTTCATTGATTAGCCAATGAGAGACTGGGGCAACGACATTGAACAGATAAAAACAAAGTGACTCGTCTCGCTTCGGATGAAGAAAAGTTATTTTCCCTTCAGCTGTCCCTCGAGATCCAGGCTCCTCTCCAGCACCGCGACACCTAATCTGACTTTGAGTACTGTCGGTGAGCTCTCACTGACATCTCTCAAAGTGATGTCAAGGCCTTTAACACCAACAACACCACTACTCTCCACAAATAGTTTACTAATTCAAAGCTGTATTTTAATTTGTTGCAAGAAATAAACAAAAATAACCAAAAAAAAAAAAAAGACTGCATAAATTACAAGAAATGAGTACAATTTATATTACTTTGTAACTTTTATTGCATTTGATACTCTGATGATGCACATACTATATCTGATTGAATAGGGACAAACAGGATCATTTTCATATTCCCACAACTGCTTATACCGGTAATTACTCATAGTTAGGGATATATGCTCAAGAGGTGCAGCTTGATGTAGATTTCTTCTAATTGTGTATATATTTGTTAAATGTCACAAATGAAGTCACAACTTTGAAGTTTAGTTTTAAAATGCCAAATATAGGAAAAGCTACATAAAACCTGTTCTTACTATGTAACAATAAGACACTTCATAGTGAAATGAGAATGCAGAAATTAAATTTGCAAGCAAGCCAACAGACATGGAGATGATGAATTGTGGCAGAGCATCATGTCAGTGAAGTTGTGCTGCAGCACAAAGTGTTGGCTTTTTCAACACATAAAAACAAACGCCAATTTTCACATGTGGAAACACTTAATTTGAAAATATATTTTGAAGATGAGATTACCATGAAAGAAAAGATGAAATTCGTCTTTAATAGTTTGGTGATTTGTACAAAAAACAGTTTTTGGTGTCTGTATGTCCGTATCAACTTTAGTCAAATTGCAGCCCTTAAACATTGTTCACTTAATAAGGATCAAGTTTTCGTCATGAGATTAAAGCTGTTTTCAAAATTAAAATTTCAAATAATTCATGCATATTTTTAAACAACATTACCATAGTTTTCCAAAATGTTTTAGTTATGTTGACAAGAAAGAGACAGAACCATTAAAAAATAAAAATAAAACGTTTGTAGGCTACTTAAAAAAAGAGACTTTAGGTTTAGCAATCATTAAAACCCTAAACATAAAACAAATTAAACATTCTATGCAAGGATGGTTTTAAAAAGGTCATATTTTGGCATTTGTTATTTTGTTAAACTCACATTATCCATATTTTGTTCACTTATTCAGATCATCTCTTTTTGGATTATGGAATCAGCTCCGACTAAAGTAATACACTCAGTTATTTTTTTTTAAGGTACAGACAAAAATAAATAAATAAATAAATAAATAAAAATAGTGAAACAAAAATTATAGCATGCTTTTTTTATAGCCTACAAGCAAAACTAACCTATAAATGCAATTTCCATAAATCTTATTAAAGCCATTCTTTGGGATTAATGGATTCCAAATCGTTTGGGAGCTGAATACATTTATTGTAACAAACGTGCTCTCACGTTTAATTCAACCTTTATTTAGGCAGTTTAAAATCCAAACTATTTCTTTATCATTTCTTAAGGTTAGTAGACAAACATCTTTCTATAAATTAGTCAAGAAACTATAAAATTGTATCAGTTGCCGCTGTACCCAGATGTAAGGACCGAGGAGAACAGATGCCAAGACTCAGAATTAATTTGCAGTGTTTACTTACAAGTGGTAAATTGTGCAGTAAGCCAGGGAGGAGGCTGGAACCGATGGAGGTCGGGGTCAGACGTGGGGAGAGCTGACCCAAATGGTTCCAGGTGAAAGAGTTGTACATCTGAATAATGGCAGGCATTAGACAAAGAATGTGTGGAGGCAGCTGAGGGGGCACGGAGAAGCTTGAGGTCCACAGAGGAGGATTCCGGAAACAGGAGGACGTCAAGGGTTAATCACTGGAGGCACCGAGAGAAATACAAAAAGCATTAATATTTGGTTTTAGGTTTTAGACATGAGTAAAAGGCTAGAACAAGACTACTGTTGGCAGGTAATGCTCCAGTGCTGGCTGAGTGTCTTCTGCAGCCTTTTATGCTCCTCATGTTCATCAAGTCGATGACCCACAGGTGTTGCTGATTAGAGTCAGGCTGTGGGTGCAGGATCTGGCAGAGCAGAACTCTCACAGAAATTAATTTAGTGTTTTGTTGCTATTGCACATTTTCATTTTAGCTTTGGCAAAGTTGTTGAATAACCATCCATCGGTTTTACTTAACAGATCCTCTCTTATGAAGGCTCTCATGATTGCAGCTCGAAGCATCTGCAGTTTTAGCCCACCATTTTTTTTTTTTAAAAGAAGCAATCAGGGAGAACTTTGACTGTAAATCCACTGATGCACCGGTCATGTCTATGTCACTGGTTATCTTACAATAAAGGTCCCCCCCCCCAAAAAAAAAACATTATTGCTCATGCTCTCCTTCCTGTCACAGCTCGTCTTCCTTTTTCTGCCTCCCCCATGATTTCTCCATATATTTTGCTGTATAACCCTACAATTTCACTTGTAGAAGTGGCAGCGTTGTGGGTGCCTAAAAATACCCTCCCCCTGACATTTTTCTGTAACACACCTTTCTGTCAGCTTCCTGATATATTAAGGCCTACTTTCTGGCTCATCTTTTGTCAGTCCTACTTCTCTCCCTTTGAGCTGTGTCAAACTAACCTAGGTGTGCCAAAACGTAATGTGGCACTTAGGACCCATACCTCCCCACTCAAAGTCACACATTAGAGTCACAGTCGATACTGCTTTAATCTACAGGCTCTACTGGAGTGGATCAAACCATTTCGCTTCATTTTTCTCCCTCTTGAGGTGTGCCAAAGTTGTCTTAATTTATAAGTAAATTTCTGCAGTCAGGGTCCTAATTGGATCTTAACAGAAATATCATCATAAAAGTTAAGTACAGCAATTTTAAGTAAACCATCTTGAAAAAAAAGAGGATTTCTTCTTAAACAAATGTCATTGGAAGGGTATTCCTGTCTTGATATGGTCTCAGGTTTTACGACACATATAATTTCCTGGATCGACAAATAGCATTGATTTGAGTTGCATAGAAGTCACCATTCAATTGCATTTCTTTCAGAAGGCAATCAGGCGTCACTGGCACTATTGATTTAAAAGAAGTCCCGGTCTGTATAAAAGGAAAAAAAAAAAAAAAAAAAATAGAAGAAAACAGCCTCTCTTTCTCAATGTGCTTCACATTCTCTTCCCTGCTACATATTTGGCTCGTTGAACACTTAAGATGAAATATCTTGCTAAAAAAAGTATATTTTCCCTCCAAAATCCTTCATATTTTGCGGAATGGGATAAAGCTGATAATATGGTGAACGTTACTGTTGCTCTCAGAGGGACCATATGCACATTTATAATGTTCAGTGCTTCAAGTGCAAAGAACAACAAAACCACTGATTAAAACAAAATACAGGTTGTCCTCGACCTACGGCGCCATCGACCTACAACGCTCCGTACTTACGGCTCCGCCCCCAGTGACGTCATCGCGCCGTTCGTTGCTTTTTTTAATGCAGCATTTTATATTTTTTTCGTTTTTTTGAGGGTATTTTGTTAACTAACTGCTTGGAAACACATTTAGAATCATTAATATGGCCGTTCCAAGTTGTTTTACATTGAAAAAACGAGTTTAAAAAGACGTTTTTGATCGCCGTTTTACTTCCAATTTACTTCCGGGTTTGAAAATCCGCAGATCCGGCCGCGGATCCGGCCGCAGATCCGGTATACGGCTGAATCGGTATACGGCCAAGCCATTAGAACGGATCTCGGCCGTAAACCGGGGACAACCATGGAAAAAAAACAGTTTATTTTGTTTAGATCAATCAACACAGGATCAAACTTGGACCAGGATGGGTACTTGCAGTCGCAGACTGACCGTCAGGAGTGCTGGGATATTTCCCAGTGGCCTGGCCCGCTCAGTGATTGCTGAGGGCCTGACTAAAGACTTGGTTTTGGGTTGTGCTTGATTATTTTAAATAAACAAACTGATCTTGGGTACTTGTGACCTTAGAAGGCCCAGGTAGCAATGTGATATGCTGCTTTGAGCAAACTGTTGTTGCTCCTGTGGTCTGCAGTGTTTTTACACGTCTACTTTGGCTGGCTCTGTGGTGTTGGTGTACTGGTCTGTGACTGCCAGTAATGCTCCAACTGAGATACAGATTGAGGGAGCTAAGTTTCTGTCTCATTACTTTCTTCAATGTCTCATTGTTAAACTCAGAAATGTAGTACAAATCCAGAACTGTCAGGTTTTGCAGTAGAGCTCACTAATTCTCTGTCTGCTGAAAACCCCATCAGCCAGCCCAGCTAGACTGACATTTTATACATTGCCAGGTTTTAGTGAAACAAAATGCAATCTCCAGCTCTACATACAGTATGTACAACTTTGCATATGTGATTGTAACTGCATAGTGGACATTTATGGAGCTGTGCTGTGGTTTCAGAATTCTGAGGCTGCAGATCTGAGCCCAGGTGGTGTCAAAAGGAGCATCAGGCATAAAATAGTTGCCAAAGCATTCATGCAATTCATTCACTGTAGCGACCCCTGCAGAAGAAAGCAATAATAAAAAAAAAAATAATAATAATAATCCAAGGAGTGGACCTTGGTGAGAAAAGTGATAGTAGGGGTGATATGTGCAGGTTAGCAGTTCACTGTAAAGTTATATTCTTCTAAAGAAGGAAGTTTATATTATTTTTCAGATTGTTTATGAAAAATGTAGTAACCAATAACTACTGTCGGCTGTATTCATATAAAATTTGAGACCATGAGTGCCTGAAATTATTATCTTTATGAGATCTATTTTTTTTTTTAAACTAAATTGACTATTTGGATATCTTGAGATAACTGTCCTAGTTTTATTGCAGTATCTGGAAAATTTAGTTTTTGTTTTCTTGAGATAATAAAATTATAATTTATTTATCATTCATATTAATGATCATGAATGATTCTTCTGATGAACTATGTTTAAAGTACCCTGATGCATGCTCAATAATCCAGGTAGAAAAATCTAAAATAGCTAAGTCTGGTCCTCTGGACATTCAAAAAA
>JARVLU010000599.1:8440180-8455513 GCA_031762415.1 Simpsonichthys santanae | reverse complement strand
GATGGATGGATGGATGGATGGATGGATGGATGGATGGATGGATGGATGGATGGATGGATGGTGCCATGCCACCCAGGCGAAATGAAGCTGTTTTGACCATTAAATAAATGCATAATAAATGTGACATGTCAGCGGTGACATAATAAATGCGACTTATATGCTGAAGCAACTTATAATTTTTTTATTTTTTTTTCATTATGCTTTTTTGACTGATGTAACTTATATACAGTACTGGACAAAAAGGTAGCTTTTGAAATTCTGTTTTAACAAAACAAAACAAACAAAAAATGTTTAAAAACTTTCTAATGAAACTGACTCTGACCAAAATGATGGTATCCCTAGAAAAAGAAAAGTTAAATAGAAAGATGCATCTTTATTTTTGTAGTCTGTCAGTCTGACTATTTAAAGGGTGGCAGGTAGTCACATGGTCTGCATCTCACTGAACATGGAGCACAAAAAGCTAAGAACAGAGTTGTTTCAGGGGCTTAGAAAGACTAAGATTTATCATAATATATATTAAAGAGCCACAGAGCTTTTGGACAACTGTCTTTAGGACAGATGAGTCCAAACAGGGTTATTTTATTTATTTATTTATTTTTTATTTTTTTATTTTTTTGGGCAACAAGTCCCATCAGCTCTAAGTTCACAGACCCCAACGTGAAACACATCATGAAGAAAACTGTACCTACAGTGAAACATGGAAGATGTTCGGATATGTTCTGCTGCATCAGGAACATGGTGTTTTGAATCTTTTCAATTAAGTCACAATTCTACCAAGATGTTCTGCAGTGAAACGTGCAGCACAGTGCCAGAAAACTTGGTCTCAGTAGCCGACCATGGGTTCTCCCTTTAGGAAAACACACAACTTAAAAACACCCAACAATGACTATGTTGGTTAATTTATTATTATTATTATTATTGATTTTGTCAGTTTCAGACTGTTTCAGTGTCCGTTGTGAGTTTTTCTTTATTTAACAACGGAAACAAATTTATTTAGATCTGTCAGCTGATGCCGGGGGAATAGATATAACACGAATGAACACTTATTAAGACATTTAATTATGCCAATGTAATAAATTAAACCCACATCATTTATATTTGTTTAACTCTTGTTTCTCTGATGTTATTTCATCTTTTGTAATGATTTGATTTTTTTTTTTTTTTTGAGAAACCTTCCTGCTGAGAGAGCTTCTGCTCAGGAGTGTCATACCTGCCTGCCGGGAGATGACTGTGTGCATCTGTGCATGAAGGGATGTCAAGTGACGTCCATCAAACAACGAGAGTGATTGATGAAAGGCTTTGGCCCAGAATTATCTTCTAAAAACAAGCCTCGATTGGTAGCAGCTCCAATAAGGCTGCACGGTGTTTGGAGTGAATCTCATTGTTTCCTCATATATATTTTCAGTGGTGGAGGGGGTGGCGGTCATGTTCATTCAGAGTTTTAACATTACTCCTTTTCTCTCAGTGCCTAAGGGCAAAAGGTAAAATGCAGACTTTGTCAAACCAAACCCCCAATGCTGCAAAAGGCTTTCAGCTCCACCAATTGAACCCACATGCAGCAGAGCTGTCAAGCTAAGCTGTTGAGCCATGTGAAGGACCAGTGAGGGGGAAGGAAAGTGCAGACGCCATTACTGTCTGTTTATGCCAACAGAGGAGCGAAGAAGAGGGGGAAACAGGGTCATTGAGCTGAGCAGAAAGGAAATTGTGCTGTGATGCAAAGAAAGAAAGCCCACACTCAGAACACATTATCTAAACACATTCAGATGCATAAATGTATCTGTGTTTGTCCAATGTTTTTTATGTATTTATTTCATTTAGAATCATTTTGAAAAGGTAGAAGGTGCAGGCGCATATGCTTGCACCTTCAGCTTGAAGCATGATGCTACACTAACTAATTCCTAGATGGTCATTATATGGTCTTTTACTTTCAAGAAGGGTCATTTCTTCTCATTTGTCTGGACCAACAGAGGACTGATTAAATCATGACCATTTCTCTGTGCCGAGCAGACTCGCAGGCGTAACTGATTGCAAGTAATGGCAGTTTCTGCGTAGCAGTATTGTGCTCTCTGAGTGTTGTTGCATCAGAAGTGCTCAAAAGCCTCATCATGGCAAAGAAACCAAATGAAAGAAATGGGCCTTGGGAGTTACATGAAGTGGAACTTGTCTTGTATAACTGAAAATGCAATAATCTTGTCTAACAAAACATTGTTATGATTTACACTGGCCTCTGAGAAGAGAAAGGTTTTTTTTTAATCTTTATTTTCCAACTGTTTTATTTTGTAGTTGCAGTAATTCTAAGAAAGGGTCATTCAATGTTATTTTGGTTTTTGGAAAGCTTTGGTTAGCTTTAAAATTGTAAAAGTTGTGTCTAACAAGGAGGCCAGTTGCAGCTCCTCAGACTGAAGAAGTCTTTTGGATGAAAGAAGAAACTTAAAAAAAAAAAAAAAAAAAAAAACAGACTCAACCTTGTTCGAACCGGGATTATTGAGCATGCATCAGGACTTTTAAAAGTTGTGCTACACTTTTTTTTTTTTCAAAAAACAAACAAATAAATAATAATCCTAACATCCATATTCCAGACTGTTTATTTTAGTGCTAGACTGATCGCAGTGAAAAATACCACTGTGACAACACTGTAGAGTAATATTGTGTATGTGGGGATGGGAAGGCTTGTTTGTTCTGGAAAAGCAAAATGTTTGTATGTTATATTCAATTGTTATTTGTTTATTTACTTATTTTCCAATAATATCTTCCACGGATCCCATTATGATTCAAAATGTGACAGAGGGTACAATCACAAAATTACATACCTTGACCTTAGATTTCTTCTTGAATAGTTATAAATGTTTTCTTGGCTACTATCTGCAGTATTCATCTGATCAACCTGGGGTTGCATTTCCTCTTGCGTCCATACTGTAGGGTTGGCTACAGTTCTATGGACCTTCAACTTTTTAATAATATTGCCAGATGTGCCAGATTGCTACTTTGCCCATCCAATCTACATGTGTTTTGTGGACTTGGAGAAGGTGTTGGACTGTGTTCCTCAGGGTACACTGTGGGGGGTGCTCCGTGAGTATGGAATTGGGGTCTCGTTGCTATGGGCTGTTCGATCCCTATCCAAGTGGTGCAAGAGTTTGGTTTGCATTGGAAGCAGAAAGTTGGACTCCTGCAGGTTGGGAGTTGGACTCCACCAGGGCTGCCCGTTTTCATAATTCTGTTCATATATTTTATGGACAGAATTTCTCGGTGCAGCCAGCGGGCGAAGCGATTCTGGTTTGGCGACCTCAGGATTCCATCTCTGCTCTTTGCAGAAGATGTGGTCCGGTTGAAGTCATCATGCCATGATCTTCAGCTGTCACTGGAACAGTTTGCAGCCGAATGTGAAGCAGCTGGGATGAGAATCAACACCTCCAAATCTAAGGCCAAGGTCCTCAGTCGGAAAAGGGTGGAAAAGGTTCTGCCTCAAGTGGAGGAGTTCAAGTATTTTGGGGTTTTGTTCATGAGTGAAGAAAGAATGGAGCATGAGACTGACAGACAGATTAGTGCTGCATCTGAAGTACTGCGGACTTTGTGCCAGTCTGTTGTAGTAAAAAGGGAGCTAAGCTGTTAAGTGAAGCTCTTCCTACCCTGACCCATGGCCATAAATTCTGGGTAGTGACCAAAAGAATGAGATCATGGAAAAAAAGCAGTTGAAATAAGTTTCCTCTGTAGGATAGCTGGACTCTCCCTTAGCAATAGGGAGAGAAGGTCAATTATTTGGGAGAGACTCTGAATAGAACCATTGTTCCTCCACATCGAGAGGATTTGTTGAGGTGGCTCGGGCATCTGGGAGGATGCTTCCTGGGTGTCTTCCTATAGGGAGGTGCTTCAGACATGTCCAACTGGGAGGAGACCCCCAGGGAAGACCCACAACTTGCTGGAGAGACTTTGTATCTCATTGGTCTGGGAACGTCTTGGACTCCTCCCAGAAGAGGTGGAAGAGGTGGCTGTGGAAAGAGATGCCTGGACCTCCCTGCTCAAGCTGCTGCCCCCGCGACCCGACTTCAGAACAAGTGGAAGGTAATGGAAAGATGGATGGATGCCAGATGTGGTCAGAGGAACATAAATCTGCTTTGAGTTGGTTTTGCAGCCTTTGCTTTTAATATGAAAATCTATAATCTTTCTCTGCTCCTTCAACAGCTCTTGTCTTTGCTTTCTCTATTCCTTGTTCAGTGAATTGCTCACAACCATAAACTAGCTGGTGACTGTTGGTTCTCTTTAAACAGCCTAATAATGGATTATGAAAAGCTTGAAGGTATATATGATACTAGTTAAGGTCAAACACCTGAAACCTGACTATAATAAAATCATATCAATTTACTATTTCCAACATT
The DNA here is from genome assembly GCA_031762415.1 of Simpsonichthys santanae. Classification (NCBI taxonomy): domain Eukaryota; kingdom Metazoa; phylum Chordata; class Actinopteri; order Cyprinodontiformes; family Rivulidae; genus Simpsonichthys; species Simpsonichthys santanae. The sequence continues at coordinate 8,451,140 of JARVLU010000599.1, read as the reverse complement.
TTATTTAAAAAAAATCTGCGTTATTTATTTTCAAAGTTTTTTGTTTACTAAAAACATATAGCATACAAATACTATACATCAACTAATAGTTTTTATTTTTTATTTTTACTGAATTAGTTTTCAAAAGGTAAAGCATATGTTCTGTGAGTTGTAAATACAGTGTATCAACATATTTATGTGAATCTATGTGTGTGTGGTGGAGTTTGACTGGTTTAAACTACAAAAACCATATACAGTACAGTAGTCCTTAAAATCTTGGGTGGGTTTAGAAGTGAAACTAAGCAGTTAGATGACAAAAGTCTAGATTATAAATGTTGAATCTTGATACAAGAGGAGAATTTATGACTCAGACTTCTTGTTGGCTCAAAGACACGCTGATAACCTCTGAAATAAATATCTGGACTCTGAGCTCAAGGAATGTGAGTCATAAGATTTCTGCCGATGAGCATAACTTTATGATCTTCAAACTTTAAGTGAGTTGGTGCATACCTTTAAACCCCAACCTTCAGAATTGGTGAAGAATTTTCTGTTCTGGCTATTGGACTTTCAGTTTTGACTGACCTTGCTGCAAGAGTTTGTTTGAAGACAGATGCTCACTGCTGATTTGTATTAGGGGGAAATACCTTTTAAAAGCTGCAGCTAGTTTTGAGTTTGGGCATTCAGATATGTCGTACTGCCTGAGGGTATGTAGAAAAACAAGGCCTGTTAAGAGACTGTGTCCAGACGGCCTTCTGACTCTGCAGGAAAGCAGATGGTTTTTAATAATGCCCTACTCTCAGCTTCATGCCCCCCAGCTAACCAGCCACACACACACACACACACACACGAAAAATTACTCCCTTTCACTCTCTCATTCACACGCACGCACACACACACACACACACACACACACACATACAAATCACTACTTATTGTTTTAGCTTTTGGGTCAGATGGGTTTTTGTTTAAAAAAATTTAAGACATTATTTTAAATAATTTAAAAGTACGCTCCGACTGCAGTTAAATATCCAAAAACTCAAAAACAAACTTCTTCCCATCATGCACAAGAGGTTCTGCACAAAAGTTGGTGCTGCCCGAGGTAAGAGCATGAATGTAACCTTGGAAAAATATCACACAGGTTTGTTCATTCAAGTGTTAGGTTCATTAATAATGATCATACATGTAATGGACCAACAAAGAAGCATGGATATCCATCCGTTGATTCGTTCTCATCATCCTGTTCAGGGTCACAGAGATCTGGAGTCTGAGAGGACGGGTTCACTCTGAACAGGTTGCCAGGTTGTCACAAGACTAATACAGAGATAGTCAATGGTCATTTCAGAAACTCATTAACACAAAATTAAATGAGTGCTTAGACTGCGCGTGGACAGGAAACTGACATTCCAAAGATTAACGAGACTCTGTTAAACCTGTAAAAGAAAAATAATACAAATATGTGTGAATTATTAAACTCTAATGGGTGTTATTGACAGAGGATGCACAAGAAATAAAATAAAGCTGTAGAATGACTGCAAAACACACTCAATTAAACTTCTTACTCAAAAAGAATGGTTAAATTAGAGTTGTTCAGCAACATAAGTTGGGAAATAGACAAAAATATTTTGGGAAAGTCCCCATTTATCAAAATAGAACTTTTTTTTTTTTTTTTTTTTTTAAGTAGTAGTTTGCTGCAGAGAGAATTCATGTAGTGAGGGTCAGCTGTTCGAGCAAAATCCATAGAAGTTGTGGCATTGAATAAAATGTAAATAAAAGGAAAATTCAATGATTTACAAATATTAAAAACTCAACTTATATTCACAATAAAAGTCATCAAATGTTGAAACTATAAGTACCGGTAGTACCATTTAACAATATTAAAAAAAGAAAAACTACATTTTATGGCAGCATCTCTTAGAAAAATTGAGAAGCAAGTCTGTAAACTGAAATGGTATGAACAAGAAACATCTGGAAGATGTTTTTGTTCTCTGAGAGGAGAATCAGACAAAGCATGAAAGCCAGTAATGCTCGAATAGTGAGTGAAGTGAATCAGAAGGAATCTATGAACTGGGGCCGATGGGGAGAGTGGCTGCAGCTGCGAAAGATAGAGACAGTGAACAGGTGTAACTGGGGCTGGCAGGCTGACAGAGGGAGCAGAAACAGACTGAGGCGGAGTAGTTAATGACAAACAGGAAGCTGATAAAATGAAATATAACAAAACAAAAAAACAAATTCTGACAAAAGGGTTAATAATAAAGTACATTATCAACAATAACCATTAATTGTGCATACGTTAATTCAACTACCAACTAATACAAACACCTTTTTACTTTTAAATGCACTTTTCCTGATTGCTCTCGACAAAGGCAGATGTTTCCCCTCCCGCTCCTGTTTTCCTTCTACTTTGCTCTTTGTCCTGTGAACCCTATTGGGGCCTCTCTTTACATACAGTATCTTCCAAATAATAAATTATGGATCTGGTCAGCTGATCTCTCAACGCAATTGATAACATTTTCTCAACAAGAAGACAGGGTGAAGGAGAGCCATCTTGCCCTGATGGGACACTTGCAGCTGGATACACAATGGATTCCTGGGGGCAGTGGAAGATATTGTGTCTGTCAGTATTGTCGGTTGAGGATGAAGAAGATGTGTACATAGTTGGATTTATGATAACAGGATTTCTGTTTTTGGAGTTGGCATACTGACAAATGCAGAAAACATCTGCAGCTGTTCTGGCCACTGTAAGGCTGCTTGGATTGTGTGAAGGAATGTGCCGAGCGAAGCACTCAGACTCTGATGCTGTCTGAGCTGAGCCATAAGCTGGACACAATTTCTGAGAATTGCAGGCCATTTACGGCTCCTGAAACTTGCTGGCGGGAAGGAATTGACCTTGGAGAAGCTACAAGCTCAGCCCGGCAGTGGTAACCACAAAATTGGGCTGTTTGGAGTTGCCATTGAGACGTACCAGTAGAACTATGAAGGCAGACAAAAATCAAGCATAGTCGGCCTGACCCAAAATAATTGTTATCTGAATCTGGCTTCCCCGTGTCGGCCTTGAATTGGTCAACTATCTCAAACTCTCCTGGATGGTATGCGAACAGGAAGCCGCCTGCCAATCTGCTCCCATCCCAAGGATATCTGTGGACCTGTGTCAGAGTCAGCTGATAGAAACTGCACAATCTCTTATCGGGACTGTGGAACTGTCTGGCAGTGACCACGGACAACTCCCCACCTTCGTCGGCCTCCTCATGCATAAATGTATTGTGATGTCAGCAGTATCTTGCCGTTTCTGTGCCGAGGGCTTTTTTGCAACTATCACGCTCTGTCCCATCTAGGACACTGCAAGATTTTTTTATACCTCCCCTCCCCTTGTGTTTCTCTTTTTCTTATCTAAACAAAAAGGGCAGCGCCTCCCGAAGGCCACAGCCTCAGATACTTCCATCTCCCCATGTCTCTTTGTTTGTGTCTTCTCAGACAGGCTGTACTGAAATGTAATTTTGTTGTGCTTTGATGCAATGACAATAAAACTGATTCTGATTCATTGCATTACAGAGCACATTTTCCTCAATATATTTGTAGCATCAGCATTAGGCTCTATAAAAGATGAGCAATCTTCTGTAAATAAAATCTTTATGTGTATATCGCAGACAGAAAAGATCCTCACATCGAGCCTTTTAGCAAGACAGCATGTGAAAATGAAGTGTGCAGATGTGTTGTGGGTCAGTGTCATTACCTCCACCTGTCAGATCTGAATTCCTGCCTATTAACAAGCTGTCATAGAACCAGCTGACACCATGGAACATGTCCAGCTTTATAAATGCAGTTCTGGTTTGAATCGTCTTTGTCTAAAACCTTATATTAGTCTTTAAAACCCATCATTTACACCTGATTGAAGCAGAGGTATCAGGTTTTTGACAAGTAATAAAAAAGTGTGAGGGAGTCTTAATGAAGAGTGTCAGTGAATGTTTTCACTGCTTTTGATGCAAAGCCTTCATAATTTGAAGTTTCTGCACACTCAAACGCTCTTGTTTAGGAACTGTTCGGACATTACACAGAGTTTGTTACAAGTGAGGAATTTAAATACCTGTACTGTTTTAGCCTGGGGAAATTAAGTGAGTACAGATCAGTTGTACTATAACCAGCATTTATCTGGACAGCAAGGGCAGATTCTAGTGTAAACCTACCAAATACTTATAGATGAAGGGTAAAATACAAACTGTATATGGACAATCATTTACATGCAGGACATTGTTTTTGATTGTGTACTTAGGGTGAAAAATGCTGTCCCATTCGGTCGAGGGCATTCATGTAAGGAAAGTAAAATTGCTTACTGGAAAGCTTCTATTGAATCATCATTAAAGTACTGTAATGTGAAAACATGCTATTTTTAATCAGGTCTGTTATGACAGTGGTTTCACATTTTGTTTTTAACATCAAATATAAACTGTAAAAATATGTTTTAAAAGTGCGACAGTTTATGTTTTTATTTCTGTGTGTTGTCTTTCTAAAAGCCACCATTGATCAACACATAGAGGTCATGTATACTAACATCATAGACCAGGACATAATCATTTACCATAATGCAAGAATGCTTTTCCTGTGGTCAGCAACCTTACAACACCAACTGAACTCAATTATTCCATTCAGCATTTCAAAGCTGCATTAAAGAAAATGCTCTGACCAGAAACTCATCCATCCTTCCACACATCAGTTGAGCTGAAGGAGGAAACTATTTTACTTTGCAATTTATCATTTTCCTGTCAGATGAAAACAAAAAACAAAACAAAAAAACCAAGTGAATTCTGTTGCTAATGATCTGTTATCTCCAAACGTTGAAATCATACATCCAATTCTTTGCTCTTACTTTGCACTGATTACAAACATATGTAAAATATATCACAATAAACTGAAATTTCCAGATCTCTAATATTACAGTACAGTAAAGTTGGATGTAACTGGGACCCTGTGTACATAATTTCGTTTCATCACATATACCACATGTGGCGCAAATGACAATAAAGATTCTCTGACTCTGACTCTGAACTGCTTCACACTCAGCTGCGAACCACTCCACTGATCACGGCACGACGGCGCCAACAGGATGACATCGTTCGAAAAACTTCCACTCACTGGATATTTTCTCTTTTTCTGACCAATCTCTGTAAACACTAGAAAAAGTTTGAAGTGAAAATCCCAGACCAATAAGTTCTGGAATACTCAAACCATCCCATCTGGAACCAACAACCACACCATGTTCTGATGCTCAGCTTGTACTTCATAAATCATATTCGTCACATCTAGATGCTTGAGTAGCTGCCATGCCACGTTGGCTGATTAGATACTTGTGTTCAGCAACTAAACAAGTGGTTGGTAAAGCAATTAGCCTTCCACTCATCGTGTTTAACTCTTCTTCAGGCTGTACCATTCAAGGCTACATTTCCTGATCAATACTGAGGTCAAAAACCAGTAACTGGTGTCCTCAGGTTACCTCCACCTCAGAGGCTGGACCATTCTACTCCCACCAACCGCAGAGTAAATACACCTGCAAACAGAGATAAAGAGGCAAAGAGGGTTTCTGTTCACCTCAGTGTTGACCCTTGGTAATTTTCCTCTGAGGTTAGTTTTTTTTAATCAAGTCACATGTGTTACCATCTGGCCAGAGCCGTGCCGCTGAGCTGATAGGCTGAGCCAGGACACGGGCACATTACTGGATAAAGTAAAACATCATGTCTGACCATCTGCCAACACCATGGTGCTGAAAGTTCAAACTTCTCTATTCACACACATAACACCATGACAGTCTTTTTTTTTTTTTTTTCAAGTGAGTTTCAAACATTGGAAGTTTATATTGTAGATCTAAGATTTAAAAATACCATGCAAGTGTTTGTATCTGGAGTGACGTAATTAAACAAAATAAAGAGTGCACAATGAAACGTGAAGTTGATTTTAATAACCTTGCTTGCATAATTTAACATTTGACAGAAAGTATGAACAGGATCTTGCCAAATGACAGTTTTAACCACTGCACCACTTGCATCTTAAATAAACAGTGTGATGTCTTCTGAACCTTTAGCGCAGTCATCTTTTTGTACGCTTTAACTAACACAAGCTGTCGACAATTCTCAGTCACAAAATGTTACTGCTTGCTGAAATATAACAAACTAGCCATGCAAAGTAACATTTTCAGTGCAGCTTACATCGTAAAAGTTTTCTTCTGAGGGCAGTTTCGTTTTCAAATGTGTGGCTTTAGAAACCAATATCAAAAGTTAAAAGAGTCTGGGAAGTAACAAGGTCCTGCAGTCTGAAATGCATGCTAATTTACCTGATAACATGCTAATTTACCTGATAACATGCTAATTTACCTGATAACATGCTAATTTACCTGATAACATGCTATTTTACCTGATAACCATGTTTTCTTGATTAATAAATTCAATAGTGCTGTATTAAAATAATTTGTGTCAACATATTTTTAGCGGTTTCCTCCCACAGACCAAAAACATGCATGTTAGGTTGATTGGTGACTCTAAATTGTCCCTAGGTGTGAGTGAGGGAGTGAATGATTGTTTGTCTCGTTTGTCTCTATGTGGCCCTGTGATGGACTTGCGACCTGTCCAGGGTGTACCCCACCCCTCGCACTGTGATTGCTGGACATGGGCCCCGGCGACCCCCGTGACCCTAAATGGAAGAAGCGGGTAAAGAAAATGGATGGATGGATGGATATTTTTAGCCAAGAGACCAGCCTTGATTTTAACCATCAATCTGTCTTTTTAAAATCTTCAGTAAAATGTAGATTACAGTAAACATGCTCTCATGTATGGTTTAGTATCCTCGCACTTTCATACTCTAACAAAAGTCTTTTCCTTTTAATGCAAGGTTTGTAATCTGGGTCGGGACCGCCAAAGTCCTCCCAGTCGCTGCTTGAAGAGCCGCTGGAGTAAAGAGTGTTCACGTCGAAGGAACAATAGACATTTCCTTGCGTCTCCTTTGTCTGTTCGTCGCCACAGCTGCTCTGCTTGACAGACTCTTCCTGTCCGGCGAAGGCTCTACCGTCGGTCGCTCGTCGACACTCCTGAGCGCTCAGTCTGGTGAGTCTCACACGACATGCGATGGATTTGTTCTGAAAAGCGCTGGTGTCGTGTGATCCAGGATGGGGTTTGTCAGAGTTCTGATGGGCGATTTGTTGAGGAGAACCGAGGGATGACTCTGTATGAGCTGAGGACATGTTCAATGTGTGAGGAGTAGACGTGGAGGCATTTTGCTTAGGCACATGGAGGTCACTGGACAAAAGTAGACAGCTTGTAGGAAAAGACGCTCGGTCCTTCACGGACAGTTCAGCTGCAGATTTGTTTGTTAAAGCCTGTGAAGGGCTGCTGGTTGCACAAGCCCGTCTGAACTTGTAGGACAATCTGGATGAAGTTAATGGAACTGGTGGCTGACGGCTGGTACATGCAGACACATCCTGATGTACAGAAGCAGTTTGCACATTTGGGCCAGTTTCTGGTAAAACGAACGTGGAGTCTTTGTTCCCTGATGCACAGCAGAGTGAAGAAGCCAGAGGAACGATTGATGCCTGTTTAGTAATAAAAACTGTCCCATCATTTGAAGATAATTGTTGGTGACTCCCCCAGGAGGAAGCGATATCCACCAGTCGGACCACAGGTGACAGCAGGGCAGGCAGTGGAGAGGTTTTTGTTGATGTGGGCTGAAGCAGAGCTGCTCTTTGAGAAGGATCGCTTGTCGTTTCAGGTGAACGTTTATCTGCGTTTGTGGTTTCTGATGTCTGTGGATTGGTGGGGATCTGTGAAGGTGGCTGATCAGCAGGAGAAGGGACGAGGTCAGAGGGGGTGAGGTCTTGTGATGTAGAGGTGGAGGAAGACGACTGAAACAGCACAGGAGACGATGAAGCGTTGGTTTGACGCAGCAGCTCTTCTGAACAGTTGTCAGGACAACCTCGCATGATGCTCTTCACCCATCGCTGGTGTCTGGAGCAAAACTGAGGGGAGGAGGAGACGTCTTTACCACGCTGTATGCATCTCTGACTGCAGTCCTCCTCTTTGTCATTTCTTCTGTCTTCCATCCTTCTTCCAGCCTTGTCGTCCTCCTCTGATCGCTGATCTTGAACGTCTGGGCTGCTTTCGCTCTCCAACAACAGAGGACTCTGTTTAGATAGATCTCGACCAACTTCTCTGAGAACGACTGACTGAAGCTCAAGCACATTTTTTCTTTCTCCTGACTCTGTAACGCTCCCATGCAGAGATGACTCTGAGACTTCAGCTTCTTTCGTTTCACTCACTGATGATGGAAACGCCCCAGCAGGACGACAGGTGGCATCATCTAAGGAAACAACATGAATCACAGTCGTAAATTTATTTCTAAATCCTCTCATGCCACACAAAAACCTCATTTCTATTCATTTTGGTGAACATTTTTAACATATCAGTGCTTTGGAGGCATAAAACTCCAATAAACAACTACTGACACTGACTTTGAACAAGGAGGATGATGCCGCTAATCCTGCTGCAATGTTCTAAAAATTATTTTATTTTGTGACGTAATGCCATGATGCAATAAGAAGAATATGAAAATGTTGCGTAGTATTAATTTGTACCAACGAGCACATTTTTAATTAAAATGTTAGTTTTAAATGCTAAAAAGAATATGGGAACATTGTTCTTATGCTGAGAAATGACAGAGCTGTAGACAGTTGGGTCAAACCTTAAGAATAACACTATGCTCTATCTCACGCAATGCTGTGAGATGTTACGCTCAGAGTATGTGTTGTGGATGACTCTCAACTACTACCAAACCAAACTTTAGCTTAATATCTTTAAATTTGGCTGAGTTATATCTATTTTTTGTGTTGTTGTTTTTTAAGGTCAGTTGGCAGTGGGTGATAAATAGAGAAGCTGACTGAGCGTTTTGTGGTTAAAAACCAGTTATTTCCCAACTAACGCGTTCAGAGTAAACATACAGCATTTACTAGATGAGGAAATCCAACTAAGAGGCAGCTGACAGTGAGAACAGCACAATGAAACATGTATTTTCAACAACAAGTGGTGCTGTTTATCTTAGTTATCTGAATATTAATTATTCCTTTAACTTGTTTCTTACCACAGTGCAGCAGCTTCCTCAGAGTCGCTGCTATGGTCATAGAGTCTGACGTTATCACCTCCAAAAGGAGCTTCTCCTCCTCAGTCACAGGGCTGTGTTTCTTCATGATCTGAGTCACACATCGGTAAAACGTAACATCTCTTCAAGTGAAAAGAGCTAACAATTCGTTTTTTTAATTTTTTTATTTTAATTAACGTAAATAAAAACTCGTTAGAATTGCTGGACATGCACCGGCGACCCCCATGACCAAAAATGGAAGAAGCGGGTAAAAGATAATGGATGGATGGATGAAAAACTAAATTAGAAAAATGAGCATTTTAACATTAACAGCCTACACCATGGTGACACCCACACACCCACCCACACTCACAAATGTTTGTCTTTCTATCTTTACAGGGACATTGCATTGACTTCCATTCATATTTCATTCATTTCTATAGCCTAACCCTGACCCTTACCCTAAACCTAACCATTACCAGTACATACGTAACCCTAACCCATCATCAATTCATACGTTAGTCCTTAACCCAAACCCTAATCCACCAATGGTATTTTTTAATGGGGCCTGGGCTTTGGGCTCTCTTAAGGAGCAGTTGGTCTTCACAGTGTAGTAAGTGTTGTAAGTTAGAAGAATGGGCCTTAAAAAGTAACATATACAAAGACACACACACGCAAACACACACACCTTATCGATGTAGGTGTCTCCTGGTAGAGCAGACTCCAGCTCTTGTAGATAGTGCAGCAGCCTGTCCTGTACTTTCTGAGCATAATGTTCTCCATAATGCTCCTCCATATGATTCTTAAAAAAATAAAAATTAAAAATTAAAAAAAAATTACAGTAAATAACTTATTTAATGTTGCAAGAAAACAAAAAGTGAATTATTTAATCAGTGTAGTGTGGTATAATGACTAATTATTAAGTTCTAATAAACTTCATTACTGTACATACAAAGTTTGAGTAGTCGGACTGATGTCATGTAGAAACTATAAAAGAAGTTGGAGAATAGAAAACGTTTATTTATGTGCAAATTTAAACCTTCACGGTAAATAAAACGGTTCTTTTAGTTCACAGTTTTGCTCTAAAGTATTTGGACTTTTTTTTAAACTCCTCTTCAAAAAGCACTCATATAAAACATTGTTTCCCCACAGGGAGTTTTCAGAAGACCACAGCATATTTGTCATGCTGCATCATTTTTTTCAATATTGTGGTGGGTTGCTGTAAATTTGCACACTACAGAGGAAGATATGTTGTTAAATGTTGATCTATAGCACCGCCAGTTGGACAGAAAATGGTACAGCTGATAAGGAAACTAAATTCATCACCTCCTGATCTTTACCCGTTTGCTCCATTACCGTCTGGCGAGCATCACAGAGCTCACCACTGAGACAAACAGGCTGAGAAACTCTTTCTACTCTAAAGCTGTACTTCCTGTCACCCCACCATATGATCTGCCATCTAACATGTATTACTTTGCACTTTTTATTTTCCAGTACCATGTAAGATTTTGTACTAATTTGTGCATGTTTATATTCAGCCATACTGTTGTAGTGAAAATCTTTTGGTGCACTCCTGCTGCAGTTGTCAAACCACATCTCATATAGAATAACAATAAACCATTCTTAAGGTCAAATAAAACATTTGGAGGCTAAATGTAACCAATAACTGGAGATACAAATAAAAGCTGAACTGACACTACATAAATATCAGTAACAACAAAAGTTAGTATTTTCCTGTTTTCTACACGACAGCCTGAGTTCATTTTGACCCATTTTGACAGAACAGGTCACATAAATTTATTCAACCTTTATTTAGGCAGGTTAATCCCATTGAGCCTCGAGGACTCATTTACAAGAGAGACCTGTTTTCAAC
>JARVLU010000599.1:8420694-8433594 GCA_031762415.1 Simpsonichthys santanae | reverse complement strand
CGAGGAAATACATGTAAAATGTATGCTAACGCTGCGCCGCACACCCGTTCTTAAGTCCGAGTTGCCATAAGTCGAGGACTACCTGTATTGAGCACAAAAAAAAAAAAGTTTGTTAGTAGCAGAGTATGTTGTTTACAACAAATACTCCAATAGATTGTGTGAGATCTTCCTTTAAAACTTTGGTTTGCAAGGAATAGTTTCACTTTTTAATATTATGTGGGGGAAAATATGTTCAAAACATTCTTAGTGTGATACAAATATTTCCAATCTTGCATAGCACAATTACCTCTTTACAGGAGCTGCAATCTAGTCACATGTACTTACTGCAGCACACTAGAACACCTATGTTCAAACATTTGTTATAGCTGGCGTTGGTTTTTTATCAACCTCATAAATAAAAAAGCAGCTTCGCTGATCGTCTTATTGAGTATCTCACCTATTATCTTACTTGCCAAGAATGCACTTGAACTGTATGGCCTGTAGCAATGTGAACAGAGAGACAGTCTGTTAAACAGATCCTCTTGGTTCAGGGCCTTGAGCCAGCCAGGAGACCCTCCACACACCAGCGGTCAAAAGGGGTCACGGTTCGCCTGCTGCCCCCACCCACGAGCCCTTTTCTGTTGATCCAAGTTGTTCCCGAGGAGTTGAAAGCACTATTGTACACAGAAAGTCTAACAGCAAAAGTGGAAGTTTTCTTTGTGTGTTTAATTACTACACACTGAAAAAGAGATCAATATTAGATCCACAGTGATTTTAATTAAATACCCTTCCACTAATAGTGGCAAACTATTTGTCCAGAGGGCACTTTTACTTGATTCTCAGGATTCTCCGAAACATGGAGAAGAGAGATGGGCCCTGAAGGAGCAGAAGAGCAATCAGTCATGCTCACAGTTTTAACAAGAGGCTACCCGAGGAAAAAAATGGGTAAATGTCTGGGAAAAAGCTGGTTAGTTTGGATTAATAGAAAACTGTGTGTTCTCAACTGAGAAAAGACAGAGAAAGTTCCAAAAGTTTGAAAAAGTCGAGCACAATGAATACGTTTTTCTATATTTAACAAAGATGGTGGTGATAATGAACACAGAGGGATGCTTGGACAGTTTTTTTTTGCAGTACCAATTGAAGAGCAAGCCAAGGTGATAAAACAGATGCTTAGAAAGTCAGGTCTCTTTCTGTTTTGTAGTTTTTTTTAAAGATTTTTGGCATTCCATTGTCAAATTACTAATGCTAACAACAGCGTTAAACTGATGCCATTTTATGTTCTGGTTAAAAGAAGAAGCCATGTGTCATTTACAGGTGCTTTAAGCTGCAAGACCTGCTCTGAAAATCTAATCAAACCTCAGTTAAAATACTTTTTTTTTTTTTCACAAAAATAAAATGTACCACCTTGACATGTGATGTAAATGATTATTTAGGCCTCTCATTTTGACTAAAGAACATTAAGAGGGTTATGAATCTTCCAGCAGCTGAATTTTGTGCCTCACAGTTAAGAAAAAAAGGCTTTACACATTTTTTTAAAAAGACAGCACGACTTAAATGAGCTCTAACCCTCCTTCATTTAAAACCTTTTCTTATGTTAAAGGCCTAATCTGTAAATATTTGGCAGTGTTAGTTGACATTCTTTAACAAATAAAAGACAAATTGTTAAAAATTAAAAATGAAATATACAGGCCTGAACTGAAACAGAAAAAAAAAAAAAAAAGAATGGGTAAAAGTTTTGCCTGTTCAGTTCCAACTCTGTTCTGTTAGTTAAAATCGGCTGATGAAACCGTTGCAACAATAAATCCCTCTGATACAATGGTTTAGTTAGAGGAAGGTAAAGGAAGTTAAGGACGAGCCATCTGTGAGGAGAAGCCCTCCAAAGTGTCCTGATCTTTAGCTGTAAGTGAAAGGAACGAGGTTAAAGTGTAATGTGAGGCTGTGGAACCGCGGTGCCCCGACCAACTGGCTTGATTGCTGACTTGTAGAGGCCACAGACCTTCTTCACCGGCAATTTAGCCAGGTGGTATCTACTGCTAACAACCTTCAGAGGGGAATCTGACACCAAAACTTACAAATATACACAAAACATGAGTAAATGTACAACAGCGGTAAACATGTGGCATACACACAAAAGGTTTTATGCTCATGGAGGTAAAAAAAAAAAAAAAAAAGCAAACGTTACAACATATTTAAAGAAATATTTGCTAAATCAGTTGTTTTAATGTTCGGTTTGGATTGTCACTTTGTTTCTCAAATGTCTGACACAAAATTAATAAAAGAACAGAGCTAACAAGAATGTTCATATTTACCATGTCTCCCAAAAAAACTGTGGTTTATGCAGGTTGTTTCCTCACAATAAAAATACAAACTAAACATTTCTGTAAAGAAACACCAATTTTAATTTCAGTGTTTTAAAGGTTAGTTTTGGGTTAGGAACATTGTTGTAGGTTGTCTTCTATGAGACTTGGGCAGAACAACAGCTTTGAAGTTAGCAAGACCATGTACCGGTACGTAACCACAGCAAGAAGCTGTTGCAGCAGGAAGCTGTTCCTCACAGTAAGAAGGTCCTGGGTTCAATCCCTGGTTTGGGCCTGAAGTCTTTCTGTGTGGAGTTTGCATGTTTGGGTGGGTTTTCTTTGGTCACTCTAGTTTCCTCCCGCAGTCCAAAATGTGCATGTTAGTAGTATGCTTTCAGGCCCTTGCAAAGGAGAACGGTGATCTCAATGGGCCTGGTTAAATTAAGGTACTAAGTAAAGAGATTTTCACCAGTGACAACATCTATATATATCTGTGGGAAGACACAAGTTCAAAAGGAGAGTCTTGAGTGGATAAATTGTGGGGAAAACTGCTGAGATCGTCCTTTTGTTTAGACACAACATACTTTTAGGTTTTTTCTGTATTTAGAACGAAAGTTACGTATGTAACTACGGTTCTATGAATCCCGGATGACCGCCAGAGCTTCTCTGTCACTCAGAATCCTTGCTTACGCGAGAAGTTTCTGTAGGACTGAATTACGGATAATGCTAGGCTATATAGCCTCTGATTGCTTATCCGGTCACACCTGTGTGACATCGTTGATATTATTACTCGAACAGCGCATGCGCAAAGGGAACATTCAGTGCTTTCAGCACCGCCCTCTGGCGGTCAGGACGGATGAAATAGAACAGATTTGAGATGGGACAAGTATGAATGGTAAATGGCAAAATGGACGCCATCAAAAAGCAGAACAGCAGTATCAACACAATGAACACTGTGTCATCAGTGTAATGTAATAGTCTGTCCTACATTAATGTCTGTTGTGCAAAGGGTACGTCCTAATAAGAATCCTTGCAGTGCACCTTCTGTGATATTTAAATTGAATGTAGAAAGCTCATGAGATAAGTCTCTGACTTCAGTTCAATTCAATTCAAAAATACTTTATTACTGTAATCCCAAAGGGAAATTAGGTGTTCTCATAGTTCATCATCCAGGTTGCATTCGAGACTTGTTATAAATGCTGATAGCTGTGGGCAGGAAGGGTCTCCTGCAGTGAAGCCAAAGATTCTGGCTACAGATACCGATCCGTCCACCCAGATCCAGCTTGCTGTCAGATCATGCAGGCCTCTCGGTCCTCCTGGGCAGCAGGACTGCCCGAATGCTGGGCAGAACTCTCCCTGAGCGATGGTCACTCCTCCCAGCGTTCTGCTGATCTCCTTGCTGCCATGGACAGACAGCTGAAGGTGCCGGGGGAAGATCCCGGTCCTCCTATTGTCACAAGCTGAGTTTCCCACAAGCTCCAGGATCTCGGCGGTCAGGTACTTGAGCACCGCTAGGTTGACGAGAATTCATCCACGGCACCTCTTTTTCAACTCGTTTGGGATTTGGGGCTGTAGTTGAGGTATTTGAGCTTTTGACATGTTAAGCAGCTGCTCTTGGTCGTTTAAAAAAAACACCTTGTTACCATGGTTACGCATCCGAAAAAGTGATTTACATCCAGAAAAAGAGGAATTAAAGTTTTCAAAAGCAATAACTCTGAATGAAGCTACTCCAACTGCAGCCACCCTGAGCGGTGCAATTCTTCTTCTAACATCTGGCGTCTGCTGTCATCTACAGCGTCAAATGCTTTGGACAAATTTAAAAAACAGAGCAGAACAGTAATCTTTGGCATCCAAGGCTTTCGATCACCATTTAAAACTTAACAAAAAAAATGTACCGTGTAATGCTGTTTTTCTACATTTTTATGCTGGAAAAAGGTGGAACATAGAAGTGAATAAAGTTCAATACTGCAAGGCTAACAAACTTCTTCAAAACATTACCACATGATTAAAAAAAAAAAAAAAAAGGTCATAAAGGAGACAGAAAAAGATAAATGTGACAATTATTCTTTTTTTTTTTTTTTTTTTTAAGAAACGTGTGATGCCTGTTGTGTATTGATTTCTGCACTTTTATCAGTGTTAGTTTTGTTTTTGTTTCTTGTTTTACTTGCCAAAGAATAAATGCAATCTAGCTGTAAAGCAAACCTTGCATGTTTATATTGATGCAGCAATATTGATTAATGTGCACTGCACTTTTTAAATGAAAACACAGAATATGATCAGATAGATAAATTTAATTTTGCTAAAGACAATCTCCACACAACAGACTGCAACTTTAAATGAGAATAAAAGGAAATGCAAAAGAGATAAATAGTGACTGCATGGGTCCATTGTGATAATAAGCTACATTAGCCACCTCTGCTGGGAATAGGCCCACAGTGAGGCCACTTGCTCAGTGAAGTGTGAACTTTAGTGGCCTGGCCCTAGTGACAGCCAGCATTATGAGAGGCATGGGTGGAGCCTTACACAAAGCAATGAGTATCACTATGGCAGGTGGAGGATACAAATAACACACATAAACACACGGGGAAGGCATCAGACCGCATACAATCTCAGCATGAAAGGTAGATCAGCGGTGATACAAAGAGAAAACTAGATGTTAGAGAGCGGACTGTGAGGAAATTGGCTGGAGGGCGTGAAGGGATGAGAGGGAGAAGACAGAAACTAGGCAGTGATGGTAAATAGAACCGAGCAGCAGATGTGGAGATGCAATGGGAGGAAAATAGTGGACAGAATGATGAAGAGGATGGCTATGGTGTAAAGAGTGAGTGCTCAAAGGATAAGAGAAAAGACAGCAGCTCAAAAAGGGGATGAATAAGGAACATGGAGCAGTACAGAAACGCTGGATCAAACACTCACCAAGGGGAACGCAGATACTCTTATCTAGTAGAGAACGACTACACTATAGAGAACATAAGTGTGGGAGCTTACTTTTAATTGCTGAAGTTTATATTAAAGACAAAATGCAAAGGAATGAGTCCCTTTTACAGAACAAAGCAACTCGGTTTGCAGTCAAATCAGTTCACACAAGTGCACGACCAACTGCTCATCTGTGGCCTCCACCATTGCCGTAAGCACAACAAAAATCCCAAACTTACACGACTGCGTCTTCGTCCTTCTGTTTGCTAGTCGAAGGCGCCTCTTAAGCTCCGTCTTCCATGTCCCTACATCTTTACGTCCCTGCAGGTGCCTGACCTTTAAGAAAGTGTTGACTGGAAGAAAACAGTGAAGGGAGTAGAGGGATACTCCTGAGATGTGTGTGTACCCCCCCAGGGAGATGGACAGACTGGTAGACATGGGAAGAAGTAGCACTTGAAAGCTAATGGGAATCGGTATGGAAATAGAGGTGCATCAGCAACTGCTGCCTTCAGGGTAGAGAGGAGTTGTTTGGTGTGCACCACTGAGGTGGAAACATGTGGATGGCCTGGCATGGTGGGTGGGCAATGGCTTTTTTTAAAGGAGAAAATAATGGCAACTTTTTTTTACCTCACTGTATATTTATTGAGGACTCATGTGCTGTGTAGGCGTGACCAGATATGAAGCAGAGCATAACTTATTTAAGTTCTGGTGTCATAAATGGTGTGAAACTTCCAAATCCCCTTTGGAATAATTGCTGTAATAGCTGATTTTCACCAGCTATGATGTTTTTTTTTTTTGTTTTGTTTTGTTTTTTTCTGACAGTGTACCCTACATATAATTTCTGTTTTAAATGTCCTTATGTTCGGGGGGAATTTTAAACATCTGGTGTCTTTTGTTTTTTTTATCCAACTCCTTTTAGCACATTCAGCTGAAACATGTAAAGTGTTGCTCCATTCAGAAATGCAGCAGTGTGCTCTCTGAAGCTGGCACAGCTATTTTCAAACCTAACTGGCTCAGACATTTTACTATGCTGTGCCTGTAAACATCTGATTAACACTGCCTGGTCCCCGCACAAACAACATGCTAAACATATTTGCATACATGCAGCGTAAAGTAGAAATAATCCCTTGCAAAAAAGAGCTGTATACACACACACACACAGCAAAATCTGCACCCAATAATGTGAGAAGCATTCATTCGTTCAACCTTTATTTAGGCAGGTTAATCCCATTGAGCCTCAGAGGACTCATTTACAAGAGAGACCTGGCAACAAACAAAGAATGAAGACAACAGCAACAGTAGATTTTTCTTGGACAATCAACAATAGACAATCATAGAGGCATACAGATTTTTTTAACAAGTTAAAACAAAGATGTCAAAGTAGCAAAACAGACAGATTATAAGACAAATGTAGAAAATCAAAAATGGGAACATGTCTGCATTGGTTTTTACCAGGAGTCCAACAGATTCTTAAAGCCATTTAGAGAAGTCAAGGTCAAGAGCTTCAGATTTTTTTGTAAAATATTCCAGGAAGCAGGAGCGAAGTAGAAAAAGGCCTTTTAGCCAAGTTCAGTCCTCACTGAGAGAACACTGCAGGTAATAATGTCCTGAGAGTGCATGCTGTAGCTGCACTCACGCACAGCCATGTATGAAGGCAGCAGACCAAGAAGTGTTTTAAAGATGAAAATACAAAAATACACAAAAGAATATACAGAAAATACACAGAAGCAGAAGCTTTAAAGCCATTTTCATCTGCACATGACCAGATACCGAGCAGATGGATGAATGTGCAAAAGAAAACAGCTACTTTGATAGGAGCGTCTTCCCTCTGTTTTTCATACGTTGTAGAATAAAAACACGTCTTTAGCAATCACCCCAACACAGCCTTTTAAAAGGAACATAATGAAAGATGATTACAGTGGAGTTTAAGTGGAGAGAACCTTCTTCCTTTTGAGAAAATCTACAGCTCTCATTATAAAAATCTAATTTCAAAGCCATCTGTTTCCATCAGCAACATTACCCTTTGCCTGTGATGGGGGTTATTGATTTGGGTTCTAATCTACAAATAAATATACTGTTTGACTATATTTTTCTCTCTCTCTGTGCTGTCAGCAGCGTTCAAAGGACACAGCTCATCTGGCTGATAGATGGGAGCAAATGTAGCCCAGGGCCTAAGGGTTGAACTGCAAGAGAAATGTACCTTATAACACAGAGATACAAACACACAGATACACACATAAACAACCCCTCCAGATGGGTCCCCCCTTGTGAGTAGTGTGCTGGGTCCAATTATGTCTCAGTGTGTGAGCCTGTTTGGTGTGTACATGTCGGGGAAAGATGGGATAAAAACTCATGTAGCAAAATGTTAAGAAAAATATTACTGCAACAGTCACTTGCAAAATGCAGCATCTGTAAAGAGCATTTGAATCACAAGGCTCAGTTAGGAGGCTCTCTAGGCTCACCAGGAAACTATACTCACACCCAGTGCACGTGGGTCATGAAGTGCTGCACGAGTCCAGAGTGTGGAGTATTGTGGAAACAAAACTAATGCAGTAATACTGGCCAAATAACATCACATTTATCAGATTTTACTGTGTTGTCTTGTGTGATGTTTGGGGTACTGCTTTGTAACAAAGTGTGTTCAAAACATAAGTGCATACACAAGATGGTCAGTAGTGTATGGAGAGGCAGTAAAACTCAGTCACTGGGTATGTGTACTCTGTTACCTGAAGATGTTTCAGTGTCTTTATGAAACATCACTGAATTCATGCTGCAAGCCAAAAGTATTCAAGCCTGTCATGTCAAATAACTTGGCCATTTGACTGAAAAATAAGTCATAGTGGCTAAATCAGCTGGTCACTTATTGTGTCAATGCCTAGGCGTTCACACGTATTGGGCACAATTAAGCTCCCTCCACTTAATTTTGGAAATTTAAGCTTCTTTCTAAATTTATTTAGCTACTATTCAGATGTTTTATAGAAAACCTAGGATAACTCTGCCATTTTTAGAGGTATTCAGCTGAAACTTGACATATTGGTAGCTGACAACGATCCCTAATAGAATTAATGAAAATCAAAAATCCAGCTAGTTCAGCTAATTTCTGTTGTTTTTTCTTTATTTGTTTTTTATTTATTATTTTTTAATATATATATATATATATATATATTTGTGCTCCTTTCACCTTAATTCATATATTTTCAAGATTTTTATGCTTCTTCAAAACTTATTTCTACTAATTTCATCTTATTTCTGTAGGTTTTGGCTGTTTCTGCTATTTCAGCTATAGCATTTAGCTGTTTTGTGTTAATTTCATATTTATCAGCTAATACCACATTTTTGGCAATCATTTAAACATTTTTTTCAGCTTAACTCAACAAAAACATGCTCTCCTGACTTCCTTACAATAATTTAAGCTTTATTCTGCTTATTTTAGCTGCTATTCAGCTGTTTTTGGCAAATTACAGCTTTTCTCAGATAATTCAAAAACTTTATTGTGCTAATTTCTGCCTTTTTCAGTCTTAGTGGGCACAGTGGGCTCCATACACTTTGTTTCGGAAATTTAAGCTTCTTTCTAATTTTTTTAGCTACTATTTAGCTGTTTCGTACAAATCTAGAAAAACTAGGATAACTCTGCCATTTTGACAGCTATTCAGCTGAAACTTGGCATATTTGTAGCTGACAATAATTCCTAAAAAACTGAGTGAAAATCAAAAATCCAAGATGGCTACCAACATTACTTTTGAATGGATTTAACAGCCAGTTTTACACATAAAGCTGAAATTTGGTGGCATCATAGCTGAGTGTTCACTATCACATACTGCATCCAAATCAAAAATCCAAGATGGCCACCTTAGCAAAAAAGGAAAAATACAATAACTCTGGCATTTTTAGAGCTATTCAGCTGAAATGTGGTATGGTGGTAGCTGAGAGCAAACCACATAGTACTGTAACATCAACAGTTTACATAGGCAGCAGCCTGGCAGTCCACAATTGTGCACGTTCTGCTTCCGTCTGATATTTGAAGCTTCTGCTATTTTAAGCTACTTTTCAACTGTTCTTGACATTTGTAAGAAAGTGGCATTCACACTTGCATTTTCACAGGAAATGCAAATTCTCTAGTTTATTTTTTTGCATTAAGTCATCTATAAAAACTATTTATCACCAATTATCAGGTAGTTTCTAAAAGTACTGGGCTGTGATTGTTGAGATTAAAGTGTGAGAAAGTTCTGTCATTTCACTGGATTATGAGTGTTTTCAACTGAACAAGCACTGTGGCCAATTTTTAAAAGCTGTGGCTCAAAGCCGTGCACACCTCTTGTGTTCTAGACCATGAACATGTTTTTGTTGCCCATGTTGTAGTGCTCACCTTATTTTGCATCTCGGTGCATAATCTGGAGTATACTTTTGAAATTAAGGTAAACAGATTTGGAACGGTTTAATGATTCTTATTGAAATATACAGTAGATCGTGTGCCGATGTCCATATATAGGTCTAGCACTCCTGAGATATGTATGTGACACCAGCAACGGAAAGAAAAATTGTTTGAATATGTTAAAATCTCAAGCGACAGGACTGCATGTCTCTGAACCTCTCTAAGTGGCTTTAAAGAACTGCTAAGTTTATGGGAAAAACCAATGCAGACATGTTCCTGTTTTAATATTTTATATTGTTTTATATAACTTTATATAGATTTATATAGATTTAGCTGTTTTTTTTAACATAATTGTATTCCATTTACTGTTTTTTATGTACTGTATATGCCTTTTTTTCAATTGTCTACTGTTATCATCATCCTTTAAAAAAAACAAAACAAAAAAAAAACAGGTATCTCTTGTAAATAAGTCCTCGAGGCTTAATGAGACTAACCTGTATAAATAAGGGTTGACCTGAAAAAATAGAGAAGACTGACAAGAAGAGGAAACAGTACTCTACTTGAACTCCATGGTATTTTTCCAATGCTACCAAATAAAAGTAAATCAAGTTTTGCTTTTGGTGTGTAATCCAATCTAAGATGCTCCTGAATGTTAAAACCATGAATAAAGAAAAAAGGAACAAACAACATCCTCCTCAATCACAGCCTTTTGTTTGCATCACTACTTTTCCAACAGCAAACAGTGCAATTTAAGAGATGAGCTGGAGGGATAGAGCTACTTTCTATGCAATGCAAAGAGCACCCCACCAAGAGGGAAAGATTTACAGGTACAATGGTGTTTTGATTCAAAGTAGAGAAGAAATCTATAATTTGAAAACTCATTATACGTTTAGCTCAAAAATCAGTTGAGACAGTTTATTGTCAAATTAGTTAACCAAGCTATTCATATATTCTTCTTTCACAGCTCTCGCTTGAAGCTACTCGTCGGCCGTGAAACACGCCGAGGTCAGAGCTGAGCAGAAGTCCCTGTGGGAGCTTCCTCGCCCTTCAACCTTTAGGTGCACATTCCCGATGTTCATTCTGTGGAGGTGTCAGATGAAGAACAACCTAGAGGTGTTGTATGCAAAGCTGTGGAAAGGAAGTGCGGGACAGCGAAAAGGGAACTCGAGAAGGTGAAAGAGGACAGAAAGTGCTTTGAGTGAGTGTGTCACAAAAAAAAAAAAAAAAAAGACTCAAGGAGAGAAGAAAGGATGAGGTGGGAGGAGAGTTGGGAGTGTGGCTGAAAACCAGGTTTGTAGGGTTTTACAGACAGGAGAGGAGGCAGGAGGACAAGTAGTGCTTGAAGAAAGAATACCATAAAGACGAAGTTGCATTAGCAGCACGTCTTTAGCCAATTACTCTGCTGCTAACCCTCTTTTCTATCTCTTCTCTCCTCTCTGTGTCCTCTTTCCCTTTCTCCACTTTCTGTATCTCTGCTCTAACTATCCCTGTGCTTTCAGCAGCAACAGATCACGATATGATACTGGTCTGCACTGGCAGGTTTTATCTTCCTTTGCTACAATAGGAGAGAAGGATCTGAGGGGAGATAAGATGGAACCGACCAACAGTGACAACAGCAAACATGACAGCAAGGTGCACGCCTGCTGCAGTGCTTCACTGCCATCTAGTGGCACGCAGCTCAGCAGGGCCTCCATCAAAACATGTTCCTCATTAGTTAGACAGTTGTCTTACCATAATGTGATAAAAAAAGTTTGTTTTTTTAACACGAGTGTAATGAAATACTTACGTTTCTGAATATGTTGTGCACCTGTGCACCACAGGGGATGTAACGATTGTATGGTTTGAAGGTTTGTATTTACTGTAGATCTATAAACTGAGCAAAAACATCATGTTCTGGATGAATAACTGTTAAATGGCTCAATTTATGGTTCCTAAAGCAGCTTAAAACTGTGCTTGTGTTCATAATGAGCAAGATGTATGTGCAATGTGGCAGAGCTCCTTTAAACTTTGGGTTCCAAGACACAATGAATGGTTTTCAATAAATATATTAAACCAGTTGTTCAGAAATCTGCAGGGTATAAAATTGTGTTGTTGTTGTTTTTTTTTAATGCCAAACATTTCATCCTAAATAAATTTTCCGCCTTGTGTCACTCCAACAGCGTCATAGGAACTTGTTTTGTTAGAACATGTAAAATAATTCACTCTAAATCAGTGATCCTCAACCACCAGAGGTTAGGTTGTGCTGGGCTACACATAAAGAGTAAAAACTTTTCTTGGAAAAAAAAAAAAGAAGAAGAAGAAGAAAAAGAAAATGTATAAGTACTTTATAGACTGTAGGCTACAGGTTTTATTTTATTTATTTATTTTTTGTTTTGTTTTAATGACCACTTCTTTTTGCACCTCATTATTTTAAGAGCTAATGTTATTTTATTTAACCTTTATTTATATAATTTAGTCTCATTGAGTCATGGGGAGTCGTTTTCAAGTGACACCTCTTTTAGCCAAAACCACTGATAAGTTACACACAACAATAAACAACCATAAATTGCATACAAAGCAAATAAATGTAGTGATATACAACAAAATTAAATCAAGCTACATCATGAAACAAGGTAAAAATACTCAAAACAGGAACATGTCTGCATTAATTTTTGCATTGAACTCAACAGTTGTTTAAAGAGAGGTCAAAGTCGACAGCTTTAGAAATTTTGCAAGTTGTTCCAGGTTCCAGGAGTAAGAAAATACCTTTTTGCCAAGTTCAGTCCACACTGAGGGAACGCTGCAAGTACTGCTGTCTTGAGAGTACACGCTGTAGCTGCACTGATGACATAACATAGGAGGAGATACTGTGTGAAGGCAGCAGACCAAGGAATGATTTAGAGATGAAGATGAAGCAGTGTGAGAACCTGTGTGAAGTTAATGATGACCAATTGACCAGTGAATACAGGGTGCAGTGATGGGTATGATAGTTACACCTAGTATGAATCTTAGCACATTGTGATAGACAGCATCCAACATCTGCAAAGAGCATTCATGTAAGTAATGCCACCGTAGTCAATGTCCAGAAGGAAAGTAGCAGCTACAAACTTTTTCCTAGCATTCAGAATGAAACAAAACCTATTTCTGAAAAATAAACCCCAATTTTCATTTCAATTTCTTCATCAAGTTTTTGACATGAGGCTTCAAAGAAAGATGTGCCTCCACCAAGATGCCCACATTTTTGTAAGAATCCACAAACTCAATAGGAACACCACTGGTAGATTTGATTTGATTTGATGTTTATTTATTCATTTTAAAAAGAACGATACAAAGCAGTTTCATCAGATACAAGAATAC
>JARVLU010000599.1:8383369-8394503 GCA_031762415.1 Simpsonichthys santanae | reverse complement strand
TGATGACGTCACTGGGGGGCGACGGCCGTATACGCGAAACGCCGTAAACCAAGTCCGCCATAAACCGAGGACTACCTGTACTGAAATCTTAAATTAACTAAAAAAAGAAGGTTTTAATGTGTCCTCGCCTTTACTGTTTTGAACTAATAGGGATTCCATATCAAATGATGATTAATCACTGGGCTCGTGTTGAAAGCTCTGGTCAAAATGTCCAAAACTCTGTGTCAGAAGACCATCTGACCTAGCCTTCAAATACCTGTGTCCAGATACTTTTGTCATAATGTTATTTACATCCCTCTAACTTATAGAATCACTTCATTTCCAATGTGACTGTTGAAATGGATGTGTTTGTGAAAGAAAATCAGATAAACTATTAAAGATGCTTTATTTTTATAATACATTGGATTGTACTGCAGCCATTTTTGTGCCTGGTTTATTTAAAAAAAAACTGTCCGTGTGAAAGTTTTTGTTCTGGTTCAAAAAAAAAGTTTGAAAGGTAACAAGTTGTTTCTGTTTATCAGCAGCTGTTTAATGCGTTGGGTTACAGACAGCAGCTAAATGTAAATGATTGATTGTCTCATGCAAACATCAGTTCTGGAAGCAATTTAAGTGCTATGGTAAATTTTGATTTGGAAAGATGTGGGGGTGGGGTCCTCTATCAAATCAAATTTCTAAGTTCATTGATGACCTGGCGTTTCTTCAAGAAATTCATTTTTTTTTCACCCTGGAGTTATACACTGATATGATCTAATGATGAGAAATGATGTAATTGTAGGTGGTTTAGGAAAATTTTAAAAATAGCTTTATGCACAATTTTTGTGCAGTGGCCTCAGAGTTTGTGTTGTGAACGACTCTAAACTATTAGTTCAACAGATTTAAGCACAACACATGTAGAACTGACAGAAATACAGTTGTTTTTGTGTGGGCTAATTTGCTCTCTAAAAGTGAATAAGATGTAGATGTACACCCAGTGAGAACTTCCTAGGAGCTTTATTAGAATTAATTTAGCGTCTCATGAGATATTTTGTTAACAGACAGACAGGTTTGAATGCAACAGTTAATGCTTAAAATATAAAGAAAACATTGCATAATTAGTAAAACCATGTGTTGTAAGTTATTCTGTGCAACAACCACAGCAGATTTTAGTACAATATCTATAAAACAGAATGTGTTATAGCGATGCGTGTGTTTTGTAAGTTGAGTTGGTTGTGGCGGCCATCTTAAATTGGATTGGCTCCATACCTTAACCAGTTCTGTCATTTGAATGATTATGTCCTGAAAGTTTAATTGAAATCTGTCCAGTGGTTTATGAGCTATTTTGCTAACAGACAGACAGACACACCTGCACAATTAAAAGCAAAAGCAACGTCATCTGTCTTTGCATTTCAGTGGTGCATGATAAATATTGTCAGTAAATGTGTTTAGATTGTATTGTCCTTAAAATAGATTAGATCTGGTCTACAAATTTTTCCCTGCATTTTGACACGTGTGATGTACAGTGTGGCATGAAACGGTTAACAACTAACAGCCTCAGCTGTGGATTGTTGTTGTCAGCACCTGAGTAGCTCTGAGCTAGTGAGGTTAACACCCAGAGTA
Source organism: Simpsonichthys santanae (assembly GCA_031762415.1). NCBI lineage: Eukaryota > Metazoa > Chordata > Actinopteri > Cyprinodontiformes > Rivulidae > Simpsonichthys > Simpsonichthys santanae. The sequence continues at coordinate 8,392,907 of JARVLU010000599.1, read as the reverse complement.
ACACTTTGACAGAAAGAAAAAAAATCACTATGCTGCAGTTGTTCCTACCTGGAAGGTTAAACGTACATTTCTCAACACTTCTGATGTTTTAGCGATCACTTCCTGCCAGTGGCAGCTCAGATCTGTGAAATGTCTCCATCAGGTTGTGAAAGTGGCTGCGACACTTTCTCCTGCTACTGTTTCTTTGTATGACTTTTTTCTAAGAAGGCTGTTCAGACACAAAGCTTTCAAGACGTTTTCTGCTCACTCCCCAGAGAGGAATTTTGTTGTATTGAGTACCGTTAAAACCAGTTTTTGTTTTTGCAAAATGACAAGCATGCAAACAGACTGGCAAATCTGCTTCTCGAGTGATCGCAGGCTGTTGAGGGCAGAAGTGTGTCACGCAGGCAGAGAGCACATCAGCTCAGTGTAATCCCCGGTAATCACCTCTGGCCACACTCTGCATTACACAAATAGGCTGAAAGATGATATAGTGCATGGACGTACCGGATGTGTACACAGTAATGACAGGTGATAATGGAAGGGGCTGTAAAAATAACAAAATAGCTCACAAGGCGTGACAAAGTCAGTGCATTTAATCTGCCTTATGTCCTGAGTGAGAATGACAGGATTCTGATGATGGTTATATGTAAAAGAAGAGACAGCCGAGGAGCACGGTAAACATCTAGAAAAGACCCAACAGCCTTAGTTTTAGTCATTTTTTTCAAACATTATTAATTTGGAGTAGTTTTACACATGCAGTTATGTGTTTGTATTTCAGAGGCATAACACATCAAGGATATATTTTTTACTCATAATTCTTCTGTTAAAAAAGTGTGAATCAGTGTTAAAGGAAGCTAAATAGGAATCCAGTTAAAGTTAAAAGAAAAGAACCCTAACCAAAAATGTAAAGAAAAAAACTAGTCCAAAGCTAAAATACCAAAATAGCTTAACTATCAAAAGGCTAGCTAGGAGTCGCAAAATACCTAAAAGCAAAAGAGGCTATCTAAAAGCAACAAAAAGGAAGCTCAAAGTAGTTAAAGGCCAGCCTAAAACTAATAATAGCAAAAGGCTATAGTTAAATTCTAAAAGTAGCTAAATGCTATTTAAAACCCCAAATGACCAACATATTGTTGAATTTAAAAGTAGAAAACAGTTGGTTTAAAGTAGCAAAAGCCTTTTCTAAAGCTAAGTAGAATTGCTAAAGGTAGCTAAAGGCTATTTAAACACTATAAATGTAGAAAAACACTACTAAAAGGCAAATAAAAACTATTAACAATTTAAAAGTAGAAAAGGGGTAAAAGCTAAAAATAGCAAAGGTTACCAGGTCTCTCTTGTAAATGAGTCCTCAGGGCTCAGTGGGATTAACCTGCCTAAATAAAGTTGAATGAAAATGTAAGTAAGCAAAGATTAAGCTAAAGTAGCCAAACACTAGCTAAAAGAAGCCAAATGCTAGCTAAAAGCAGCAAAAGTATGGCTAAAACCTAACATTAGCTGAACTAATTTCTCTCAGGGGTTCGAGAAAGCATTGTTCTATCATTTAAGGTAAAGCCAGAGACAGTCTGCTGCAGTAGAGAACAAAGTTATCAAAGGAATTAAAGAGGAAAAAATACAGGAAAATATTTGTTAATAAATGTGGATATTTTGAAAAGTATGAAAAGTGGAAGAAAAAAAGTCCCATCTTGCATCTCAAGACCTGAACATTTTGACGTATGAACAAGAAAAAAATAGCGCAAAGTCTGCAGAATTAGTGAGAATACAAATAAAGTGAAAATAAAGAAAAACAGGAAATCAACGGTGTGGATGTTGAGTCGGCAGTCACACAATAAAAAAATAACTTTTTAACTTTTGATTAATTGATTACTAAAATGAAAAATCACAAGTTGGTACCTGAGAAAAAGGGGGAAACAAAACTTTTTTTTTTTTTTTTGTAAAACCATGCACCTTCAGAATGTTTATATTGCGTAAATCATTTCATGCTCAAACTGGAACCACCTTCTGTGGATCAGGAGCCGAGTCGCAACCAAATCTCTTTCTTCATCGAGCAGAATTTATCGATACTCTGGAGGTGCGTTTCCTTCATGCCTTCAGCAAAAGTTTTCAGCCAACAGAAACATCATTTACCGTAGAGTCTGGACAACTTCACGTTTGTTTTGTCCTCTGTGTAAACACTTATGCTGCTTATGATTAATTGCAGAAAAAACAATGGAGGTCTAATTTCTCTGTATCCCATTTCTTTTTTCCCTGCTCCGAGGTTTTCAATCAGGCTTTTTCTCTCTTTCCCTTTGGAGCAGGAAATGGTGACGTAAGCTGTTTCAGTTTATTGTTACTCATTTTCAGGGTTTTTTTTAATCAATAAATGGTATTATTTGATTTTGACATTTTATAAAATGATATGCTTTTTTTGTATGTGATTTGAGCTTTGTTTTTCTTCTGCTAGCAAAATCATCCAAACCTGTAAGAACTGTATTTATGTTACAATCAACATGTGGTGAACAAACAAGTATAGAAATACTTTCTTAAAAAAAAAAAAAAAAAAAACGTTTTGCTGTTACACATGATTTTACTCTGAACTGCACCATTGCAAACTATAATACTTTGTACTTAAATATTATCTAAAAATTAACAAAAACCAATATAACTTATATTCAGTCATTTCGGCTGTTTTTGTAGGTAAACAAACTGCAGAGCAGGGCTCTTCAACTACATTGCTCAAGGGCCCACAGTTACTGAAAGCCAAGAGCTCAGGGGCTGGACATCCAGCAGTTATTCTCATTAAGTAGGGTTGTTTTACAATTTAAAATCTATTTTTATTTCAAAATGAACCTGGTGGGCCAAAGTGAGCTCACCCATGGGCCTGATTTGGCCCCTGGGCTGCCAGTTGAATATCCCTACTCTAGAAATTACAGCATTGTTTGTGATCACACCACATTTTTGCAGCTCCTGAGTGACAGAGAGGAGTCCTCCTCCTCAGCATACCTCTAATGAGCCACCTTGTTGAATTTAAGGACCAAGGTTAGAGGACAGCACCAAGATGTTGTCTACTTTATGGTATTTAGTCAGAAGCCATAGTTTGAGATATTGTTCTTCAAGTTTGAGACTAACCTTCGTCCTCCAGCCTGGGTTTATCTTGGACCTTCACCCTAAAACCAATTGGTTTCATACAGACTGGAAAGATCCCTCACTTACCTCTTTGTCCTGGTCTGAACTGCCATGCTCAAACATGTCATGGTGGTGAATCTCATCACCATACTCACCTTCCTGGAACCTGGAATCTTACCTTCCTCTCCAGACAGGAACACCTACAACTAGAAGAAGCCTCCTCTGTTTATTATACAAACCTTCCAGAAGATCCTCTGCCTTAAAGAAAACCCTAAACATCCTCATTCTGCTTCCACAGACGCCTACCTGTTTCCTCCCAAGTTGGCACATGTCAACATTTATCTAGCGAGAGGCGGGGGACACCCTGGACAGCCTAGTCCATCACAGAGACACAGAGACAAACATTCACGCTCTCACTCACACCTAGGGACAATTCAAAGTTACCAATCGGCCTAACATGCATGTTTTTGGTGTGTGGGAGGAAACCGGAGTACCTGGAGAAAACTCACGCATGTACGGAGAGAACATGCAAATTCCACCCAGAAAGGCCCCTGGCCAGGATTTGAACTGGCAACTTTCTCACTGAAAGGCAACAGCTGTCACTTGTCCACCCATGTGAATGTTGTAAATGGACTGATAACATTTTTACGTCAGTCCTTTGAGTGTTTTTCAGTTTCAGTTAATCACTATTTAAAAAAATCTAACGATACAAATGTCACTTTTTTTTTGGCACTTGGTCACAAAATTTTACTTATGATCCGTTAACTTTTGCTACAACAAATGATTTTCTAGCATCATGATTTTTTTTTTGTCCCTGTCTTCATGACTTTGCAGTGAGAACATGTTGGATAGAAATTTGGTCACTCAAAGTAGCTAAAGTTCATCTTTGTTCATACTGTACAGTGTTTTTTTTTTTTTTTTTTTTTTCTTGAAAGCCATTTAGCAGTGATGACTTGATCCATACATTCATTTATCTGACGTAATCCTCCACCAGACCTTTGACCTTCACTCCAATGGATTTTAATCTTCCAGAGGGTTGCTTGATATGTCTCATTTAATGAATCCTGATCTGGGTTTTATGAGGCTAGAAACAGCTGGAAGGGGGGTGGATTTGCCCAGACAGACACTTAACAGATTTTTTTTTTCATGACTGATGTCAATTGTAATCCTGCTGACAGTCGATTTGAAATCTTCAAATAAGGTTGGCATGGATTTCAGAAAGTTGACAAAATACAATCACTAATTTGAAAAACAATACGTTGCGTAAAATGTGAATACTAACAAATGCAATGATTTGCAAACTTGTATTTTATTCACAATTTAACGTGGTAAACACACAAAATGCACAAACAAAAACTACATCTTTGAGAAAAGGTAACTTTGAATTTGTTGCAGCAGCACATTAAAAAAAAATTGTTGCAAAGAGGCCAAAATGTTGTTATTGGAAGAGCTATAAATAAACAGCTGGAAAAGCTTTTTCTAACTAATTAGGTAAATTGGCGACAGGTCAGTAAGAGGACTGCGTAAAATAAGAGCATTTTAGAGAAGCTGAACTGCCCAGACGTAAAGCTGGGCAGAGGTTTACTAGTATGCATGTTTACAAATAATCAAACCATTTCAGAATATTTAAAAACCAAAAATTGATAAGACTGAATATTTAATCATCTTCATTTCACAATATCAAAACAAAATGAAGAATTTGGGGAAATCACAGCTTAAAGGATGAGGCTGAAAGTCCGTATTAGATGGCCGTGATCTTCGTGCCCTCTGGCCACTGCATTAAAACCAGGTCTGGTTCTGTTCTGGGCATCACTGCGTGGACTCGGGAACACTTCCATAAATCACTGTAAACACAGTTCATCGTGCCATCTACAAACACTCTGTCATGCAAAGAAGAAGCCACATGTGAACACCATCCAGAAACATTCAAAATGGATTAAGTGGAAACTGTTCTGTGGTCGGACACATCCAAATCTGATTGGGTTTTTTTTTTTTTTTTGGAAATCACGTCCTCTGTCCAAAAGATGAGAAGGACCATCCAGTCCATTATCAGCACACAGTGTAAAAGTCTGTCCACTGATGGTATTAGTGCATCAGTGTCTTTGGTGTGAAAACCTTACATGTCTGGAAAGGTTCTGCCAATGCAACAAGACGGACAGTTTGTGAAGCTACATCTGCAGCTAGAATCCTCCATCAGGCCAAATAGGAACAACATTCCTTCCTAAGACTCTGGCAGCTGGTCTCCTTGACATTTACAGACTGTTGTTAGAAGAATGGACGCCACACAGTGGGAAACATGGACCTGGAACAACCTTTTATTTGTACATGAGTTGCAGCAATCACATTCAAAATTAAGAGTTTTTTGTTTGTTTGTTTATTTGTTTGTTTTTCCCACAAAAAGGGCACAGCGTTTTAGGTTTAACATTCAATGTGTTCACTATGTTCTATTGCGAGAGTGGCTGAGGTAGCTCAGTGGTCATTGATTCAGTTTTTTAGCCTTGAGGCAGCAGGTTCAAGCCCAAGTTGTGCCCGGAAGGGCATCTGGTGCAAAGTAACTGATGTGTCCTTTGTTGGAGGGTGCATGCTGTGGAGATGCTCTGCAGAAAGGAGTAGCTGAAAATACTTTTTTTTTCATCTGAATATAATATCATTTGGATTTCCATATCATTGCATTCACTTTTTAGTAACAGTGTACACATCTCAATTTTATTTTTATTTTATTTAGGTTATGCAAAGACACAAACCGCAGCTCAGCTATTGTCCTTGCATGCTCTGTGACCATCTCCAACTCAGCCTGTTACCCCCTTCCAGGAAAGTCTATCTGAAATTACATTAAATTCTTAATGGTGTGGACAGCAGGTAATTATCATCAGTCACAGCCTGATCTCATTTCCAGAGTGGCTTAATTGCACGACCCTGTCTTGAAATCGAACAAATAAAAACAGACACAATGAAAACCCCAGGTTAGATTACACAGCTCGGCTGAATAGAGGAGGCTACGCTTCCCAAGTTATGACATCAAATACGAGCCCCCTCGCAGGAACACACACACGCATGCTTTGTTCAATCTTCAATAATGCATCTCCATATTCGCTTGCTGAAAATCACTGCCTTTGATCTCAAACATCTTTCATTCGCCGTGATGCAATAAAAATATAATCCAATCGCGCTCTTTTGATCCAGACGTGGATTATGTTACTAATTTCCTTTATTCCTCTGTCCTCATTTCTCACTGTTTCATTCTGTTTCATGTCAGCAAAAGCATGAAGGGGCTTCCAAGGAATTTCCTTTGTTTTTTTTCTTCCCAACTGCTGACGATTTATTACCGTCATGCAGCTACTGTACCAATCCACCATCAAGATATCTTGTTACAGTTAAATAAATGAATAAATAAATTAATAAAAAGCCTGACATTCCTTAAAGGAATGCATATCGCCCACCACCTTTAATGCCAGAGTTTTAAACTAAAATCATCTTGTGCTGAAAACAGGCAGAGTTAACATGTTTTTGGGGTAAACCTTGAAGTTAATACATGTTTTGAGTAATGTCATGTCATGTGAGATCTTAACAGATTTGTTCGCTCTCAATGTTTGAGGACGACTATCAACGATGATCAAATGTTGTGTAAAACATTGTATTTTATTTTTTTCAATTCAACCTTTATTTATACATGTTAGTTCCCATTGAGCCTCAAGGACTCATTTACAAGAGAGACCTGTTTCAGACAGACAACAGTAGTAAAGAAAATAGAAACATGAGTGGAGAGGAGGCAAAAAAATTGCATCTTGCACTATGTCCTGGACGGGGCACAGTGTGAAAGTAGCACAAAAAGACCTTGCACATAAACAGCAACATACTAACGACATCATAATACATTTATGCATGAGGAGGCCGACAAAGGCGGCGAGTTGTCCGTGGCCACTGCCAGAAAGTTCCATAGTCCTGATAAGAGATGGCACAGTGTCTACCAGCCGGCTCAGCTCTGATAAAGATCCACAGGAAAGGAGGAGGAAATTTGATGGAGATAAATACATGTTTTTGCTTGCTATAACCATGTTAGGATCTTAGTGTCTTAACCTTTACTACACAGCCAAAGTTACAAATACTCAACTAAAACTTGGTGTGGTAGTAGCTAAGCATCTTCTCTAAAACATTGTTTGAGTGCAACACATTGTACAATATATTTGCTTAAAACCTTGTCAATAATTATTGGACTCAACCTTTGTCTCTTGGATATAGTAGAAAGTATTTATTGCACCTACTACACCTTTTGGTGTCAACTTGATTCAAGATGGTTGCCAGGCCACTTCCCTTTAGCCTTCACAACATCAGCTATGACTTGGTGAATTTTACAGATAAATAATAAGTGCTATGTGTTTTCATCATTGTATGTTCCCACACAAAGATGAAATTGGATCTCTGCATTTTACCCATCACACCTGGGATGCATGCAGGTGGAGCAGTGGGCAGCTATGTAAGCACCTGGGAGCAATTCAGGATTGGGTGTCCTGCTCAGAGACACCACGAGATGTGCAATGATTTGGGATCGAACCCAGGACCTTCAGGTCCTGTCTACTGCCCTGCCCCTACACCATCTCGGTCCCATCATAATAATAATCAGATAATGAGCTAAACTAAGGTTTGGTAGTAGATGAGGGTCATACGCAAGGCATACATCAAGAGCTACCAGACTGTGCGTTGTTTGCACATCATGGCCTCTTCAGACCGCCATGTGCAACTGCAACAAGCTAAAATTGTATAGCTGCATAAATTGTAATGTAGGATTTTTGTGGTTTACTTATTCTTACCAGAGGAAAAATGGTGGGAAAAGGTGCAGAAAAAAAAAAAAACTTAATGAATGGGACCTAATCACTGTGTTAATGTAATTTCCTTACGTTGCTCCTGTGAAAGATTTAAAGCATGGTGTGCCAGTATCCAACCAGTAACCTTTGAGGTGTGTTTACACCATCAGCGGCAGCACATCATCCATCAGCGTGTAAAAATAAAGCAGATGTCTTCACTCACTTCCTGAGAGTGACTGGCTCAAAGCAGACCTTAGATTTGCATCGTTGGACTCCAAAACTGTGGAGGAAACTGCTGCAAACATCACCATCTCATACTAAATTATACAGGTAGCTTATTATATTAAAAATGTAGTAATCTGTCACTAAAAGAACTGACTGTCCTATGAATCAGTCAGCATTTCCTTAGGTTTTGGTTTTTACTCTGACAGGATTTCCTACTAAAATGGTTCAAAGCATGCTTGTGGATGTCACTTGTGGATGTCAATTTTTATGTAGGGCAACAAAATCCACCTTTTAAAAACATTAGGACCCTGGTAGGTGGACTAAAATGTCATCTGGATCATCATTTTCTGTTTTTAAAGAGCTTGTGGGTGCACAGACCTCTGAGCCTCTCTCCTCTTTCTTTCTGCCGACAGATTCATTACAAAGCTGGTTTATCCCAAAAGAAGAACTTATAAATAAGTGTATATTTAATACACTTGAATTAGGGATTTGATATTTTTCTAAACCTTTTCTGAATCTAGGAATAGCTTTCTGTGCTTGACACTCTCCCTGCAGGGTTTTGATCATTTCTGTTTTACATTTTTTTGTTGTCGCTGTTTTTGGATTGGGAGACACGGCCTCTCTGATCTGAGCCTGAGCGGTGTTCTTTTGATGGACTTCTGTGCTAGTCACAGTTTGTCCATCACAAACACCATGTTCAAACATAAGGGTGTCCATAAGTACAGTAGTCCGTCGCTACTTCACGGTTCAACTTTCGCAGACTCGCTCTTTTGCATTTTTTTTCAAAGTAAGACTGGCCATGACAAACAATTGGCTGATTGATGGATGAGCCACACGAACAGCATGGATTGTTTATTTTAAATAAATGATTTTAAATTATTTAGCACCAGCTACACCTGTTTGCAGCCCACAGGTGCAGGGAGAACCTCCTTCCTGCAGCATGTCATGATCGCTGCTCTCTGCCACTTGCCGGTGATTGCAGAGGAGAAGTGGGCGTGGCCAGGAGCGCTGGCAGGTGGCAGAGAGAGGAGATCATGACATGCTGTGCTCTTTTAGACCGTTTAGAGTTTAGAAACATTGTTTAGAACGTTGCAAAGGTGTGGGAAGGGTTTAAAATGCCTTAATATATTTATAAATACTAAGACACTACTTACTACTCCTTGTACTACTATCCCTACTTTGCAGTTTTTCACTTGTCACTGGGGGTGAGGGGCTGGGAACGGAACCTCCATGATAAATGAGGGACTACATGCCACCAGGACACAATAGGCAGCAAATTGATGATTGACGTTTTAGTTGTGTCATCTGATTTGCGGCCGTACGTTTTGGACACTCGGGTGTAAAGAGGAGATGAGCTGTCAAATGATCACCACCTGCTGGTGAGTTGGATCAGATAGAGGGGGGGGGGGGGGGACGGACAGACCTGGTAA
>JARVLU010000599.1:8355012-8368482 GCA_031762415.1 Simpsonichthys santanae | reverse complement strand
GCGAACGGTCCTTAGGTCCGGAACCCGTTCGTAACTCGGGGACCACCTGTACATAAAAATTCAATTTGAAACATTACTTATATAAGGTTGTGTACGGTAGCCAGCAGGTTGCATTGAGTCTTCATTTTGTCACAGTCTCCCATCTTGAGCAAGCACAAGGCAACAGTGGAAAGGAAAAACTCCCTCATGACATGAAGAAACCTCCAGCAGAACGAGGCTCAGGACAAGCGGCAGATGTAACTGAGTACTGTATTTCTTAGTCATTTGTACTCCGTTTGTTTTACAGATACTGACCTAAAATAGAAGCTGAGTGTCATTCCTAAAACACACTTTGAAAGCTAACGTCATCTTTGTTGAAAACTTTGGCAGGCAAGGTGACGACTAATATGCATTCCTTCAAGAAATGCTAATTTCATTTCTACGTTTTTACACGAATATCCTCAGTGCTTATTGTTTTCTAATGAATGGTACTTCAAAAGCAATGTTTTAGTTTTTTTTTTAAACACGTTTTCTGTGTAAAGCCACTTTCTTGTAACCTCCTTTTCTCAGCTACAAGAAGGGAAGAAAGGGTTTGTTTGTCAAGGCCAGTGGAAGAATTATGTAAGAAAGAGTGCATTTACACAGAATGACTGGGTTCGTATGTCGCCGCCACAAAGGTAGCATGGTGGAGAGATGGAGGGTGAGGGGTCAGGTACGCTCCAAGATAATGGCCGCCAGCTGTGAATGGGGATATGAGGAGAGGCAGGTGGGAGACGGAGTGGCTCAGTAGAGAGGATGTTAATGTGGGAAAGAAGGTAGTTCTCTCACGAGGAGCGAAAAGCAGTCCTCCTGTTGCTGAAGGGTATCAAGTTACAGAGAGAAAAAAGGCTCTGTTCAAATGGAAGCTTTGTTTTAATTAGTCACATGTTTTACAATAAATAATCTGAATCTGGAAAAAGTTGGGATGTTGTGTAAAATATGAATATAATGCTAATTTACAAATCTCATAAACCAATATTTTATTTGCTAATAAACGTACTGTTGAAATAAACGTACCATTTTTGGGGGAAACTATAGGCAATTTAAATTTTATAACCGCAGCACATCTTAAAAATGTGGGCTGTAAAAATAAGAGGTACAAATGAGAATCATCCGAAGAAGAATTTTGCAACTCGTGAGGTTAACTGGCAACAAGTAAAGTCAGTTAGAGAACTGGGAATTAAAAGCATTATGGAGAAGCTTAATCTCTCAGAAGTAAAGATGGGCAAAGGTTCACCAGTCTGTGAAAAAAACTATCTAAAAACAATGGAAATGGGAAAACTTCTGAAATCTCATCAGATACAGTTCTTAATGTCAATAAAAGTTTTCTAAAATCTTACATTTTTTTCAGAATCGGGGTCGTAGCATCATTGCTGTAAAAATTAGATTAGCCTCACATTCTGTCTAACAGGAAATCCAAACAATTACAGTTCCTTCAATTCTGTTAGAGCAATGTGTTTGTCAAAAATGAAGACATTCGTGCAAGACTGAGAAATACGTCTTCATAATCCAGTATAAATGCAAAGTGAACTTGACTGCACTAAAACCCATCAAACCACATTAAGATGTGAATTCATACCTTTTAACTTGCTTCGTAAATCCATCTGTGTAACATCCAGCCATAATCTGAGACTGTTTTTTTGTATACTTAGATGATGTGGAATTATAACAGCTGGATCTGCCATAAACAGAAAAAAAATAATGCCTGTTCAGGATTTGAATCTGTGGCCAGACGACCAGTTTGGCACTTGCTGTGTGGTTCCACTAACATGAACAAGATGAAATCCAGTCTTTCCAGTTAGCCTCCGCTGCTCTCTGGAACACTTCGTTTGCACTGACTCACCTTTCAGTGCTAAATATGGTCTTTTTATTAAGACCGGGGAGTTTCCTCCTTCACCTTTTGTTTGGGGTGTTCATGATGATAATCCCACAACAAATTTTAACTAAAGCTCATAACTTGTGAGAGCCCATTTCTAATTTGTTTTGTTGCAATCGTCACCTGCAGCCGAAAGACAAAAAGGTGATTTACTGTACTGTATCTGTGTGTCTTTTAGCGAAATATCACATGAATCATGAAATCAATTTTAATTAAATCTCCACAAATTGGATTGACATCTGAGTAACTAACATCTGGATAAAATCCAATTAAAGATGGCCACCACAACAACGTGATCTTGGCAAACACAAAAAAATGTCTCATAGTTTTACAGATACTGAGTTTCAGTTTGTTGTGGTAGTAGTTGAGACTGATCCCCTATTTCGAATTCGAGTACCATCATAGGACCCGTGTTCAAAACTTTGTCAATAACTGTGGGAATCAACACACCCTGGCTGTTAGTAAAATATCATAACCCAGTGAATGTAAATATTTAAAACCTTCAGAAAGTAATTAGGTTGGCATCTAGAAAGTGCTTGCCATCATTGTATGTTCCCATGATAAAATTACTGTAGTTCTCTGCATTTCACCCAGGTGGAGCAGTGGGCAGCTACGCAAGCACCCAGGGAACTAAATAACTCAATTCAAGATGGACTCCGCATCAACTGACTTTTAACTTGCTAAACTTCTCCAATTTTACAGATATTGAGATGACTTTTGGTGTGGTAGCTGAGCATCATGCCAAACATCCATTAAGCACAAAAAAACGCTGGCATTGCCGACAGAAATCCATCATGGCCGTCTTCTACTAAAATATCTCATGAGACAATGGAAGAATTTCAGTGAAACTCAAGAGTAACAACTGGCTGTACATCTAAACGTGATCCACTGTTGGGAGTTGACACAATTCAAGATGGCCGCCATAGCCAATCAGCCTTTGCCTACGCAAAAATAATGACAGTGAATTGTACAGATTTTGGTAGTAACAGATACTCCAACTGCTAACAGATTGTGAGAGTTTACAGTTTATTATTGTTACTTCATTTCTCTACATAATCTGAGTTTCAAACTCTGACATGAAATGTGGCGAGTGATATATCCTGAGTGCTAGGCCTTCAATTGAAACAGTGGCAAACATCTCTGAAACCCTAAGATCAGCAGATACTAGCTGCATATTTCAATAGAAAACGGGGCAATATGTAAATTAAGTGTGGCAATGGCCGACTCCTCCAACAGAATATCACCATTTACCCAACTGAAAACAAATCCTTACTATTTTCTGGCCGGTGTGAGGTTAGTCTCCTCAAACACTTTCAATTCCTCCCTCGCCAATAGGTTTCCATATTACCAGCCTTTAATTATTCATGCATGCCCGCTTGGCGCCTGACTCGGAAAATAAAGCAAACCCTTTTGGACTACTGATACAGAATAACACGGTGACCTCTGCTGAACCCTGCTGCATTGTTCGTTTGTCTCCTGCTGCTGGTAAGAAAGAAACTGGAGCCCAGGTGGAGATTATTTCTTCATGTGTAAAAGCTGCTCTCTCGCACAGCGCACGTCTATAAACAGCCAGCGGGGTGCGTGCAGTGCTTGAAGAGTGCAGTATAGTCCCTTTTGTAATGTGCAAAATGATATCTCTGCAGTGTAACCATCTCTATTACGGTGGGGGAAGAGATTGTCTTACCCTCCGGATCTGCTTCAAAGAGCACAACGAATGAGCTCGGGGCTGCTCGCTATGGACATGTGAAGCTTATCTGCAAGAGGAGAAATAACTAATCTAAAAGACAGGTAGGAAATACACCTGAGGCGGGTTTAAAACCTGGACATTAGTAGAGATCACCTCAAACTAAACATTTTATTTTTACATTAGTACTTATGTTTGTTGTCTTGCAAACGTATTTAAGTTACGGTTGCTTTCTAATGCGTATTGTCAGCTCTGCCTCAGTTATTTAGGATTTTTTTCTTAATCATGATTAACAATCAGTAATGAGTTGTTAATCTTAGGCCATAAATCTTTGATTTCATGTTAAACCTGAAATGTAGTTCATTTTAATTTGTATTTTTAAGCAGTCTATGTATGTTTAGCAATCCATCATTTTTCATTTTTACTTTTGTCCTTTTTTTATTAGAAAAGTTCAACAAACTAGGAAGGCTCTTCTGATATTGTATACAATCCATACAAAGATAATAAAGGCTTTTTCTTTTATAAACCGTTTAGGTCAAAAACATGCCGTTTAATCACACTGACCAAAACACTCACTTCACCCCTGAAAGAGTTTAAACTAGATGTGAAGTTGTTTCCCAAGACCTTTCACTCACGAGGCCACGCAGGCCAAAATCACACCAAGGAGCCGGAATAATTTCTGCCCTGAAATTACTTTATTTTATCACTCAAGTTTGAAATATTCAAACAAACCTGCTAAATACACCTATTTAGTTTTTTTTTTTTTTTTTTAACATATCCATTAAACAAACCTTCAAAACATATACCCGGTACTGTAGATATGGTCTTGACAAAAATAAACTGAAGCTTGACTCAGTTCTTTTAAATTTGCGCCATGTGCAAGCCCTTTGAGGAGTTCTGTGATGTCATGATGATGGGGATGCTTAAAAACTCAGGAAGCTCTCTGGATTGTTGCAGAAGGTCGAGGAATGAGGGACAAGCACTGCTGGATAAAGAAAATAAAAAGATTATTATATATCTGTGTATGAGATCATCATCAACGCTGTGAAACAGTTTTAGACGGTGCACCGTTTAATGCCAACTCTAAAAAGATGGGATGTGCAAAATGTAAATAAAATGAGAAGGTAATGATTTTCAAATCTCATAAAGCCATGTTTTATTCACAGTGGAACATTGTAAACATCAAATGTTGACATCATCAAAAATCTCAAGAATCTGTAGAAATCTCTGAGCTCAAAGTACGAGGATGAAAGTCAGCATTGTATGTTTGTAGGCCCTCAGGGGCCACTGCATTAAAAACAGGCCTGGTTCTGGTCTCAGGAACACTTCCACAGATCATTATCTGTAAACACGGTTCGTCAACAAATGCTGCTTAAAGCTCTATCAGACAAAGAAGAAGCCAAATGTGAACACCATCTAGAACTGCTGCCGTCTTCTCTGGACCAGAGCTCATTTCAAAAGGTCAGAGGCAAAGTCCAGAACAGTTCTTTGGTCAGACGGGTCCAAATCTGTAGTTCTGTTTGGAAACCAAATATGCCACGTCCTCTATACTAAAGAGGAGAGGAATAGACTGTTTTCTGTGTAGAGTACAAAGATTTTCCTCACTTTTTAAACCACTCCCAACTTTTCCAGAAATGGGGTTGTGAAATCTAAAGTATTTACTGTATTTTTCAGCCTATAAGTTGTGGGGTTTTTCTTTTGTTTGTTTGTTTTTTGCATAATTTGCATGCCCTGTGACTTACAGGCTGAAGCGACATTTTATGGATTTTTTCCCCATATTTATAAACCAATTTTTGGCTGAGATATGACCGTTTTCATTCATTCTGACTTAAATTTTTTTTTAGCAGTACCATTTTCAGTCACTAGATAGCAGCAGAGTAGAAAGGCATGCCATTGTATCATGTAATAAGTAAACATGGCTATAATGACAAACTCAAAAAAGTTCAAGACAAAAACAACTGGACTTTATTTATTATACTTTATATTGTTTTTGTCAAACTTTTTTGAATTTACTATGCCCTGGATGACTGAGAATCTTCACCAGCTATTAATGGCACAATCGGCTTGCCATATGCCCCATCTTCGTTCAGCTTGCTGCTTGGAGCGAGTTAAGCCAGCTGCACTGCCCCGGCGAAATGCATCTAATTTGACCAATAAAGTACTGTACATTTATTAAGTAAAAGGTCAACTGAGACAAGCCTTTGCTATAATTTCGAGCAAACAAGAAATTGTTTTTAGGTGTTTTTCTTGTTAAATTTCGAAGAAACAAGCAGGTTTCCTCCTTCCTTTTTTCCTCACTCTGTGCTCTTGGAGCACAGAGACAGCGTAATTATTGTTGAAATGCAGCTAGTTTGACCGTTAATTAAAAGTTCAACTGAGACACACACTTGCTATAATTTCGAGCAAACAAGTAATTTTTTTAGGTGTTTATCTTGTTAAATTTGCACAGCGGCTTGTCATGTGCACATGTTTACTTCCGCGTATCGGCTTTTGAAATGCAGCTGATTTGACTGTCAAAGTGCATTTATTAAGCAAACGTTAGAGTGACACACGTTTACTATAAAGTCAAGCAAACAAATAATTGTTTTTAAGAGTTAATCTTGTTGAAGTCTTGTTAAAGTCCTCCCGTGCACGCTCCCACAGACGCTCTTCGGCAGCCCACACCGGACTATATTTCCGGGTTGTCAGCGGTGACGCGTAACAAACACAACGCGTCAGATGTGACGCACAATAGATGAAACGTATACGGCGAAGCAACATATTTATGGATTTTTCCACTTTTTTTAGACATATTTGGACTGATGCGACATGTACGGCAGAAAATACGGTACATGTTTATTTTTGTCAAATGCTTAGGAAACATTGCAACAAATGGGCACACCAACATGCCTTTGAATAAAAGCCTAAACCTTTAAATGCTTATTATAGTTAACACACATCTTAAAAAAATAAAAATTAAGGATATGAAGAAATGAATAAACCATAAACAGAACAACATGTAACAGTAATTACAGCAGGAAACACAGTTAGCTATTTATTTACCTGCCAGTGTAAACACAGACACATCAATCACGCGCCCTGGGCGGCTGGTAATACTGCTGAGTGGGTCGGGAGCGTCGTGGCTGTCCGTCACCCCCACGACGAAACTGTAGTGAACTGTCATAGTAACCATCATCTTCCTCCTGTTGATGCAGATTTCATATAATAATGGTGATCACATTAGACATAATTAAATTTAATCAACTTTCTGTTCAGTTACTGACTAGCCAGTGTTCTGATGTTAATAATGAATGCACGATGAATTGGGAGTTCTGGTTACCATCATGTCAGCAGGAACAGGTTTGATGTTATGAAGGAGCACCTCTTCACAGTTTCCATAATCGCTGAAAACCACCACGGCTGTAGAGCCAGATGGGTGCACAGCATCTATTCTGGCATGGTAGAACTTGATGCAGGAAAAGAGAAACAAAACCGTTTTAATGCAGTTTCTACAAGTAAAATTTTATGTTAATTACTAAAAAAGACTGTAATAGGACTACGTGGGAATGTCCCGAAACAATGCACCTTGTTGTCCTCCCAGTACAGAGCCAGGCACTGGTCACCAGGTTTCCAGGTGTATTCAAAGACATTTCTCTCAGGTCCTCGAGGACCTGGACCTTTGCCTTGCCCCGACCTTTTTTTATACCCAGCGTTGCTGGGATTGTTCTTCTTGGGTTGCTGCTCCCGATACGGCGAACAGTAGTTTGTAGGCTTGATCAGACCTGTCCTTTTATGTTCCACCTCTCCATTTTGGAAATGAGTAGGATCCCCTGTGGTAATCCGAGGGTCCTGTAATAATCCCACATCTTGGGAAGTCCCTGAACTTCCTCCTCTCTGGTTAAAGTTTGATGGCACACCG
Organism: Simpsonichthys santanae; assembly: GCA_031762415.1. Taxonomy (NCBI): domain Eukaryota; kingdom Metazoa; phylum Chordata; class Actinopteri; order Cyprinodontiformes; family Rivulidae; genus Simpsonichthys; species Simpsonichthys santanae. The sequence continues at coordinate 8,361,006 of JARVLU010000599.1, read as the reverse complement.
TCCTTTTGTCTGTCAAAGTAATCCGAGTTCGGCCGATCTGCCTTTCCCTTCCTCCTGCCGTTGTTGGCGTCTTCATTTCGGTCCGCACGTCTGTAAGTTCCTTTTCCGTCTGCTTCACTTCCTGCAGAATTGCTCAGTTTAGATGTGGGTGTGTTATCTTTAGGCCCCCTCCTATAAGACGGTCCGGAAATATTACCACCACCATTTCCATTTCGGGACCTTTGGTGGTAAGACCCACTAAATTCAATCTGCTGTTGAGATTCTTTTGAATGTGTGAGAGACGTGGTTAAGACAGAGGGATCGATCTGTTCATCTCTCGTTTCTCTCCGGTCATTTTGCACTCGGGGCCATTTCTCCTGGCCTTTCCACTGCTGGGTATGAACAGCCATCAGGGAGGTTATACAGTTAGAGGCTGGCTCCTGGCCAGGTTTGGGAAAATCAATGTCCTTGTGAAAGCGAGGTGGTCTGTCAGTCCTTTGCTGCCTGTGGTCATTATGTGAGAACTTGGCTTGAGACGTGTCTTTGCTGTGATAGTTTGCGTTAAAGACGTTTCCTTTGTTCTCGTGGGGTCTCTGTGATGGCTGACTCTTTGGCGCTGAGAAAACAAACCAGAGAAAGATAAGGTAGGGAAAACATAAATGAAGAATGAGACGTAGAAAAGGTCCCCCACTATTAATGGAGAGAACTCCCATCTTGGACTCAAGGAAGTCGAATAGAGTGCTCGGTCCAGATGGTCGCCCTCCTGCTCCGTCCTCATCGTCCTCATTTCTGGACCTGCCTCTTCCCTTTCCTCTGGCTGCAGAAAACACCAAAACAAGATTACAGATGTATAGAGAATCAATATAATTTAATAGGGCATAAATGAAACTGGTTTGAATTATGAAAATAAAAGTGTAAAACCTATTTTAAATCCTAATGTTCAATATAATCTTTCTAATTTATTATTATTATTTTTTTAACTTTCTTACAGGTCTCTCCTGTAAATGTGTCCCCGAGGATCAAGGAGACTAACCTGTAAAAATAAAGGGCAAATAATATACCCTAAAATACAGCTTGGAGAACTTTTACTTTGTAGATGATCTTTTGTAACACTTTGATAAATTAAAACACTTAAAATAACAATAATACCAGTTTGTTTAAAACAGCATGAATAGGTCATTGATTCATCAAATTGTCATGTTCTGTTTAGTTTTTGGCCAGACGTTCCAGAATTCATTGTTATATGGCAAAGAATGCCAGTCTAGATGCAAAAGAATAGTTCCAAATCAAGATACAGTATACAGTAGACCCTCACTACTTTGTGGTTCGTTTTTCGTGGATTCGCTCTATTGCCGTTTTCCAAAGTAAGATTGGACATGACACACAATGGTTGATTGATGGATGAGCTGCATGATCGGCATGGAATTTTTATTTAAAATAAATTATTTAAAGTTATTTAGCACCAGTGTGTGCAGGCCACAGCTGTGGGAGAAGCTTCCTCCTTCAGCTGATCTCCGTGCAGAGCGGAGAAGTGGGCATGGCTGAGAGTGCAGCCAGAGGCAGAGAGCTGGAATCATGACATTCTGTGTTCTTTTAGAGCGTTTAGAGTTTAAAAACATTGTTTATTATATTGCACGAGTTTGGGAAGGGTTTAAAATTCCTTAAGCCTACTTCGCGGTTTTTCATTTATCGGGGCTTCAGGGTACGGGTCCCCTGCAACAAACAAGGGACTACTGTATTTCACAGATGAGCTAATGATACAACATTTTGAGTTCTTCAAACATTTAGCCAAGAAAATCCTCTATAAATAAAGTATTTTCAAGCAACCACAGGTGCTTATTGATTTTCACCTAACAGCACGTGGGAGTAAAGGTTGCTGTACTTTTTACATCAATGGCTCCCAAACTTTTCAGCTTCTGACCCCCAAAATAAAAGACCTGTGACCTGACTATGTTATGTTTGGTTGCCAAACATCATCCCAATATTGTTTACCGGTATATTACATAAATAAACATGGGCGTAACAATCATTAGACTATTTTTATTAATTAACAAGTGTACTACCCACACCAATGTCTATGGAAATAAAAAAAAACGTCAGTGGTTTTTAGTCCTTTCAGGACCCTAACTTATGTCTCAGGACACACAGTGGGGCCCCAACCAAAACTTTGGGAACTACTGATCTACACCACTGGCTTTCATTGTACAAACCAATTTGTGGATTAAAACTATTCTGACATCTAAGTAGATAAAACTGTAATAGCACCTTGATAGCAGTTTATCTGTTTTAACTGTGCTCTATAAATAAAGATGACTTGACTTGACTAATACACTTCCACGAGCAAGATTAGTCAGATTTCCATAAACTTATTAAATGATGTCATTACATCCACAAACTTCTAACACAGACATTGAATATTAGTTAACTTTTCTTGGTTAATGAATGCAAGTGGGATGCATTGGTACCATTTTTTTAATCTACTGTCTTGGACACTTGATGATGTTTTTGCTCATCTGAACCAACCACGGCCATATATTTTAATTACAATCAGTGAGCGAAGCCTTCTAAACTAAAATTTCTGCATACAGCAACAATAAAAACAAGATTAAAAAAAACTTTCTGTTCACAGCTGCAAGCAGCTCAGTGCGATTAATCAAGTTTCAAATTACTGCAAGCACTTTTCTGTACTGAACCATACACAGAATACACTGCAAGAAAAACAGAACATTCAAGTTAAATAGCCAACTAAAATGAACTTGGGGGTAAGAAGAAGTCAGTGATACAGACTTAAAGAGTGCACACAGTTCTTGATAAATGGACTCAAACCAGCAACACAGCCATCGTGGACCTTTTAATTAGGCTGCCGGTGATTTTCAGCCCATTTCAGGGACTTCCACATCGTTACCCAACCTTTTTTTTTTAACTCTGCCAACTTTGTAGAAACATGAAGGATGGTGCGACACAGTGCATTGTTTCTGTGTGTGTATGAACCTCTAGGTTGCGGCTTGTTAGATTCCGCCAACACTGAGCCAGGTCTGCTGCCAGAAGATCCTGTCAGTAGGCTGTTTAGCGCCACTTCAAGGTTGTTATTATTATCCATCAGAGCTTGTCGAGCAGCCTCCCTGCTAAAGCCCATCTCCATGAGGCTTAGCACAGAACGCTCGTCCACCTAGCAGGGAGAAAGTGAACTGTACATATTACACAGGAAATATGAAAAAGTACCCGGACAGAAGAAATTTCCCGCGCACATAATGGAATAATAATAAGGTGGTTCAAGAAACACGTTAATGCTCAGAGAGAATATAGTTTTATTTTGCAGGAGGGAGGAGGAATTTAAGCTTTCAAACATTTCTAACACGCTCCTAGGCCAATCCCAGTGACACCCAACTCCCTTCTATTTACATATTAACTGCCAAGCAGGGTAATTTCAACTAGAAACTGCCAGGGCACAACACAAAGCGAGACAAATTGACTGCCACTTGATTGGAAAATGTGACCAGGCCTCCAGTTCATTTACGTTCCTTCAATATTACAATCAATGCCCCACCAAGTAACTGAACCATGAAATAGGACTTGAGTTTAGACCAAAGAAGAAACACAAAACAAGTTCTAGTTTGAAAACTAGTATGTAACTGTGAATATACATGCAAATTAATAGGATACGTTCTCTTAAAACACTAAATCAGAGGTGCCTTCTCACCAGCTCTCTGTAGTTTTCATCTTGTCTGCTTTCTGTTTTTTCAGGCTTGTTTTCTCGTCTCCTCTGCTGGTACGAGTCTTTGCTCCGAGAAAAGGAAGCAGCGCTGCTTAAATTACTGCCTGCATTTCCTCCACCACCAAATGTGCGCGGGGCCTGAAGAGGGAGAGGAAAAAAAAAAAACATTAAGAACAATAAAACAGCAGGGTTGGACCAAAATGAAAAAACACAATCAATCAAGAAATAAAGGTTTGTAGCTGATGCAATTATGACTTGAATCCAAAAAGTGACTCAAACGGCAAAGGCAATATAGGTTAAAGTGAATGCCAATAAGCAGCATGAGTTTTAAATGGAGACTAAATGAATCAGCTTGTTCAACTCGCAATCAATAAGAAAAGCAGTTAAATAATTGGTTGCCTAAGACAAGCAACACAGTGTAACAGTGTTCACATGCAAAACTTATTGAAATTTTACACACTTCCTTGGTTTTGGCCACTTCAGCAATAGCTGCTGTTCGCTGCTTTTCGAACTCCTCGTTCCCCTCGGTGCTTTTGATGACATTTTGAGTCTGAAGAGTCTTCCTCTGGTCTAGTTCTCGGCTGTCCACGTCATCCAACCGAGCACACTTCTACAGGAGAGTGAGAACAGATCCCTCTCAGATATGTACAGCTTTTCAAGCAGAAAATGAAACATTTCTGAATTTTGGGTGATTTTTTTTTTTTTTACTGGAAGTGTAACAGATGATTCTGCAGATTGAGATAATACTCCAAGACTGTACATGTGACAAATACTTTCCTATCATAGGATGTAGACTTTCAGGGGAAACCTAACATCTACTGAGATCACACACCAGTTTTACTATCCATCTGTATGTATGTACGTGTATGGAAGGCAACTCAGTCATGTGATTTTGGTTTAAGATAGCAGAAGGGAGGGACAGTGGCAGAAAGGACATAGTCAAAGAAATTGTGAGCACATATTAGCTCAGTTTTGCCAGTAATGTTGAAATGCATTAATCTGAAACAGTTTATATTAGACTTATGCTTTGGAGTCACAAATAATCATTACAGTTGCAACAGAAATCCGAAAAATATTAGAATATTCCCAAATGCTCCTTCTCCAACTCTATGAAGCCTGATGAGCAAAATAAATAATTTGTTAAAAAAGTTTAAGTATCAAAATGATAGATGCACCCCCATCCGAGGAGTTAGGCGTCTCTGCAGAACACAAAGGGGCGGAGTTGTCCAGAAAGTGGGAGGGTCCAACTGGAGTTGTGACGTGCAATTGGTCTAATCCACAGATATAAAGTAGGTGTTGCAAATTAAGAGCTAGTTTACATTAGTTTAAAAAAGGTAATTAGAAAAAAGCTAAAGAATAAGTTAATTCAATATTTACTGTATACTGTGACATTTATTTCAGAAGGATTCATTAAAAGTGTTTTTCATCCTGATATTTATTTAAAAAAAACAGTCAATGTGAACGTCTTCTAGTTGCAAATTTTACATAACGTGACATAAACATAAATAACGTGATGAGAGTTATACAAGAATTATTGTGTATAAAGCAACTTAAAGTACCGGTACATGTTTAAAAGAGCCTAATAAATATAGTCTTTACCTTCCTTAAACATTGTGACAAAGAAGATGCATAATCAAGAGTGAAAATGGGTTGATGCAGCATAATTTAAATTTATAATAAAAGAAAGTTTTGAATGTAAGCTGACGAATGGATTAATGAGTGGATATGCTTCACCTTTAATATACATTTTTAATAAAAAGGGAACGGAGTGTGAATGCTACAATCAGTTTATTCTTTAGCTTCTTGTTAATTGCCTAACTAAGCCTGAACAAACGTAAGCTTGGTTTTTCTATTTTATAACTTCTTGACTCTGGACTCGTGTAAAATAAACTGGCCTAATCCAAACAACAGTTCAGGAGAGACACGCCCACTTTTGGATGACCCGCCCCCTTTTGTTCTGCAGAGGCCTCTTCTTGCTGTTGCCCTTGTCATGTGAGCGCTGACTGAAAATCTCTCTTTAAATGTAAAAATTGAAATCTGCATTGGTTTTCTGATAAGCCCTGATGTAATACCAATCAGCCATAATATTATGACCAATGCTCATATCCAAGAGAAGCAAGTCCGGGTCATAAAATCACACCAACCTGCTCTCTGAGTCAGAGATGTTTTGATGGGAAAAGATGGATCAACTCAGGACTAAGCAGATCACAATAACATTATTATTACAGGTCTCTCTTGAAAATGAGTTCTCGTGGCTCAATGAGACTAACCTGGATAAATAAAGGTTAAATGAAAAAAAA
>JARVLU010000599.1:8318201-8332575 GCA_031762415.1 Simpsonichthys santanae | reverse complement strand
TATATATATGTATGTATGTATGTATGTATGTATGTATGTATGTACTGTATGTTTAATCTTCTAATCCATACAGCTGAGTTTGAGAGGAAAAGAAAAGAAGGCTTCTGTACAGTGTAATTGCCTCTCTGGTTCAATCAAAAGGGCTTTTGAAAGCAAATGGTGCCACAGTTCAAACCAGTCCAGTCCCATCCCTGCACTGCCTGGATTATTGCTGCATTACAGAACACCTCACTGCATGGCTTTAAAACCATGTTTCACCTCTCATTTGGCTACTGCTTGTTATTCTCAAAATATGTGCAAAGGCTCTATAAATAAACATGAAGAGAGGGGAGAAAGATTGCAGTCCCTGCTGAATAGGAGGATACTTTGAAGATGCAGTCGGCTGCGTTACCCCCCCCCGGTTCGTCCGTCTTGGTGGGAAGAAGAAAAATAGGTGGAATAATTGTGGGCAAATATTTGGTTTTCCCAGAATAAATCAGAAATGAGCTGTTAAAGTAATTACTATGCCCCGTGGGCTTCAGGACAGTGACTTCAGTGAAATCAGACACATTCAGTTTAACATCAAGAAAAATAACCAGTTTCTGTTCTGTCACACTGAAGCAAGTTTGAGTGCGTGAAGGAGGACGGTGCGTGTGACTGGGCAGAACAGCACCATATGGACTTTGTCCTAGATGAAGGAAATGAGCCTCAACAGTGAAAAATCCCAGAAGACCTCCCAAACCATTTGAGAAACGCAATCATCAGCATCGCGCGCGAGTGCCCGCGATCCGCGCGCGCTCCAACCACAGGTTTACATCCAAACACCACGAAAAAAAGAAAGAAAAAAAAATGTTTATTCTGCTGTTGTTGTAATTCTGCTCCACATGAAGTTGCAAGACAAAGAAAAGTGAAGTTAAGACAAATTAAACGCTGAAGACACTTACTGGTCCTGCGCTGAAGATCTTTTTCCTCTTCATCAACCTGCTTCATCAATAAGTCCAGTGTCCGTTAGATGTGTTGCCTCACGTGCATTTTTTTTTTTTAAATTATTATTATTTGCAACTCTTGTCCTCGAAGCCAAAGGAAAAACAGCAGGTGCTCTTTGCTGCAACAGCGGCTGTTCTGTCCTTAATTCTCCCCCCTCCGTGTTTGATAGTTACCTCTGCCTCCGTTAATCCAACAATCAAAAGTGCATTTGCAGATCTGCAGGCTGGCTTGGCTGTGGGGGTGGGGTGGCTGATGCGCTGAGTGTGCACGACCCCGGGGACTGTTCCTCGATCTCCCTTCGTCCTGGACAAACAAGACGCTGGAAGCAGAGAAGCAGAGAGGACAGCGGTGCCACTGAGCGCACAGACTCACAGCGCGCGCATCCCCGGGCTCTCTGCTCTCTCTCACTATGTGCGCAGGAAGAAGCGCCCACTGGTGACGCGTCGACACACACACACGCACGCACACAGCTCACAGTAATGCGCCACCAGCCTACGGGCACCTGCCACGAAGTGAGAACTCATCTCATCCCGGGATATATTTATGACGAGGGATCAAGACAAATTTCATAAAATAAATAAATAAATAAATAAATAAAAGAAGCAGAAAATACAACTTCTGAGCTGCTTGATTTTAAAAGAACACTGACTAAAAAAATAATAATAAAGAAATAAAGAATAGAACAAAATACAAGAAAAAATATTAATAATAGGACAACACAATCTGGATTTTGGTGCAGGGTGGGCCTAAATTTGTAAGGGGCCCAAAGCAGAATTTGACGTGTGGGGCCCATTGCCCACTTTCCACCACAACACTTAGCATCTTTGGATCTTGTTCATGCCTTATTACCACCAGCCACTAAAGAAATAAAAGCAGTTGTGTTTGTGTTTGTCATTACTGAAATATCTCGTAAACCACTGACAGGATTTTACTGAAAGTTATTGTTGAAGGTGCCTCAACAGCTGATTAACTTTTAGAGTGAATCCAATTCAACACTCGCTCAAGCTAAGTGACCTTTGAAAAAACAAAAATGGTTATAACTCGATCAGTTTTGCTAAAACTGAGCTATTTTTTTTATATAATAGTAGCTGAGAGTTGCAGTGCCTATAAAAAAAGGTATCTCAGGTCTCTCTTGTAAATGAGTCCTCGAGGCTCAATGGGATTAACCTGCCTAAATAAAGGTTGAATGAAAAATTTGCATCTTTGGATATTTTATACTTGTATTGCTTTCATGCAAAACATCACTGTCAATATAAATTGGCATAAAAAGTAATTTTTAATATAAAATGTAAATCAAATTTCTACAAAGTAATGCTAAATAAATAAAAATATGTAATGTAAAATTTAGAGTGACTGTCCTTATTGACATAGACGAAAATATTGGAAAGCACAAGTCAGGGGATGGACACAAAAAGATTTCAAAGGCCTTAAACATCCAAAGGTGTTCTGTTCAATGCTCAAAGCTCCAGTGCCGATGAAAATGTGTGTGGAACAATCTATTCAAGAGCTAATAGAAGTTTTCTCTGGGCCAAAAATCCTGATGCTCTCTACAAGAAGGACCAGAGCCACCTCTGTAGTTTGAGGTTAAGTTCCTTCAACATCTACAGCTATGCTGAAGATGTTAAGACTATCATGGCCAGTGACCTCCTGTTTGCTGTTGTGTGCTGGGTCAGCAGACTGAGAGTAGCAGATGACAACAGAGTCAACAAACTTACCACAAGGCCAGAGACTTTGTGGGGATGGAGCTGGACTCAATGGCTGTGGTGTCAGGCAGGAGGATGCTATCCAAGCTAGATGATGCTATGCTGAATAATATCACCCATCCTCTCCATGTTGTGCTAGCCAAACACGAGTATGTTTAGTGTAAGATTGAGACCACAAAAATACATCACAGAGTAACACAAGAAGTCATCCAAGATGGCGCCAGTGTTTGAGGCTTGTCGTCTGATGCTCCTCCTGTTTTGTCTGTTTTTTGCTTTTAATTTTAACATAAGTGTAAATGCTCGGTTTGTGTATGATCGCCAAAGGTTGCTGGACATTGGAGCCTTGTCCGGAATTACGATATCAAGGAATTATGCTAGTGACAAAACTTTGCCTTTACTGTTAGGCATTCTATCTTACCTGTGTCGTTCTTGGTCTTTGCCTTTCCGACGGAGGCGGGCCCACCACCATGGCAAGCACAGCGGCTGGTTGGTGCGTCTGAAGGCTGCTTTGGGATGTTTTTCTCCGGGATCATTTGGCATGCGTCGGCTGTTGCCTCACCTCTTTTTCCATTACAAGTACGTACTGGATCCTGTGGAGGCTTGTTTGGTGTCCATTGGGCCACCAGTTGTAGGATGTGAGCAGAGGTATCTGGTACACCCTTAATTAATTACTTATTTGTGACTAGTTTAGGTCAAGTAAATAGTAATCATTTATCACGGATTCTCTTCTTTTTGGATTAAAACTATAACTGACCTGTGTGGTCATGAGTGAGATGTAAAAGGCATGAAACGTTAATTTATGTTGATTCACCAGTAGATGAACCATTTATTAACAGAATCATAAAATTACATCATAACATGTACACATGATTGATTGATTTCAACTTCCTATAATTTACACCAAACAGCGGAAATTATGTGTCCATAACTTCCACTACTCAACGTACATTTCAAGGAACAACAAAACAAGTTATGAAGTTTTAAATAACATTTTCTGAAGGCGTTTAGCTTAAAGTTACTGGCATGAGAGTTTAAAACGGAGAAAGAAAAAGTAAAAGATGGAGGTTTGAAGTGGAAGCATGTGCAACTAGGAATGACATTCTTCATCCAATCTCAGCTCAACTCCGGGTATACTTGTAAACGTTAGACGACTCTTTACCTTCGGAAGGTCATCAATCTCACTCCGGTAAGGACATCCATCCTTCAACGCTACCTTTCAGCATCTCCCGTCAGTCTGCCAAGAATGATCAGAAGTATTGGCAAGTAGTTCCTGGTGGGTTTTCAGAATAAAATCCCTCAGGAGGAATCCTCATTCAGAGTTAGAGCTTCTAAGCTTGGATGGGTCATAGAAGATGTTCTGTGCCCTGGCTGAAGACACGGTCATTGGCTCATGACCTGAGTCAACAGCTAACAGAGAAAGTTGATTGAATCATCAACTCTCCAACAGGACTCAGGGTCCGGCAAGACTAAAAAATTTCAGGAACTGGAAGATTATGTAGAGAAGTTGACATCAACCTGTCATGCTCCTTCTCATTGGTTCTTAGACCATGAGATGTTGTGATGTCAGAGGTTACATAAGTCAGAGAAGAGTGATAGAAGAGAAATTAGGTTATCAAGATTTGTTTCAGATTCAGAACAGACCAGAAGACCGCCAGTTTCTGATATACTGATCAAACTTGTCTTAAACTTTAAACAACTTATTAAAACTTATAAAAATAAAAAAAGAAGAAATACGTCAGTGGCCTTTGGATTCCACAGCAATACCTCAACTCATTTTGGATGCTCTCACATCTTATTCTTACACCAATGAAATGGCCGCCCTGCACCACACATGCAGGCCTCAGATTCTCTGCCAGAATTAGCACCTTTTGACAAGTCACGGTTCACCTCCCAGCAAAGTATATCAAACAGGAAGTCCCAAGATGCCTTTTATACCCAGTCTTGGGCGAACAGTAGTAGATTCTAAGCACTGCCCTCTGGAGGCCAAACTGTACAACAGAGGCCCACTATAAAACATAATGTGCAAAATATGCAGATAAATAAAATGGCACAAACAAAACAAAAATTACTCAATAGCATTATATTGTAACCAAAAATGTAAATCAACACCTCAATACCTTAAAGTGGAGTTATTCAGCTAAAGTGAAAAATATAAATCTACCACCCGGCTACACATGTGTTGCGTGTGGTGAAGTTTTGCTCTGAAATATATTTTTTAAATTCTTTGCAGGAGGACATGAACTTGAATGAGGACAAAAAGGCGCCTTTGAGGGAAAAGGGCCTCAACATGAAACGAGAAATGGTCATCCAGTATATGTTCACAGCCTCCAAAACGGTGAGTTTTAAATTATGCCATTAATGTTATTACTGTAATTTTATTTGGAACAAATGCCCAACAATTAAGAAAAATCTGAAAATGTCACTAAATAGCAGAGGATATTTTAGAAAAACTAGCTTCTAATCATCCTAACAAGATAAAAGTTTAGCAATAGTCATGAACAATTCATGAACAGTTTTGCAGAATATTGAGACACACACAATGCTCTTTCTGTGACAGTGCCAGTTTGAATCATTTGTAATTTATCCAAACATATTTGCAAATTTCAATCCAACAAAGAATTATCACAAAAACAAGGTTTTGGCCATTTGTATACGCTAAGCTGGTTTATTTTTGGAACCCTACTGTGATGTGATGAATGTAATTCAATAAATGATCAAATATGAAAAATAAATTGTATTAAATGACCAAATAAAAACAAAGCACATCAGATACAAATGGCATATAAAAACTAGTCATCCAGTCAAATAGTATGTAGTTATAATCTCATATTTATTTAGTTGGCTTTATTATGTTATGGTACTTTCAATATGAGTTTCAAAATCTTTGGCATAAGTATTTCTAAATACCTCCCCCCCCCACCCCAAGATTTTCACTTAAATAATTTTATTTTAATTGTGCTTCACTCATTTGAACCAGTTTTTGGTTTATTTAAAGCAGAAATGCATCTATTTGAGTTCCATCTTGTGAGACACCAAAACAGAAAAGCTCAGTGGTAAGAAAACTTTTACAAGGCACCGTAGGATGCGGCATTGCTAGATAGACTTTTTGAGAACAATTTCCATGTATGTTGCTACTCAAGATAATTGCTGACCTTTGACAGAGTTCTCTGTACCAGTTGTCTTGAAATAACCACTGCACCTCTTTGAGACCCCTGTTTTGATTTGGCTGCAATGCTCCTGCTGTGTAGGAAATTGTTTTTCCTCAATTTGGCTTCAAAACAGCAAGACAAATTTTGCTGATATATTCCTTTTTAGTCTTGTATCTTATCTGTTATTAAAAAGAGAAATGCATTTCTTAACATTAAATGTATTGTTACTCTTGCAATAAATCCTGTGTGATTTGTGTTTGTGTTTTTAGAACCAGCATAGTTTAGATATTAATTGAAATTTTTTTTATTATTTGGCTACAGTCAAGAAAACATTTGAGGACGGACAATATTCCCAAAGGGCAGAAATGCGTTTAGGTAATTGTTTAGTTTTACTGGGTGGGCAAGTTGAAATCCTTGTCCTTTAACCCCATTTCCTTTGTCAAAGAAAAAATCCTAGTGCCACCCTTTTTTGTGTGTAACATTGAGCAGATGAAGACTCCTAAGTGCTACATGCCAGTAGCTGAGATGGGTAATATAATTTACCCATCTATCATATCTTAGAAAAGAACCGTAGTTAAACTTGAACAACCTGTTTTAGATTGCACACTTTTCTCTCACTGCTCCTTTGTATGCTCAGCCAAATCAATAACATACAGATATTCAATTAGATCAGCTTTAAAGTGTAGAAGTGGTTAAAAATATAGAGAAGCCTTCTTATTGGGGAAAAAAAAGTTTAAGCAAGTGAAACATTCAGGCATAAAAGAACTCAAGGGTAATGACAAAAAAAAAAAAAAAAAAAAAAAATCATGTGTCCTATAGACACATAGTCGAAGAAAGAAAAGTATTGATTATTCTTTTGTGTTTCTATATAAACACTTCTAAAATAATATTTTGTAAAAAGATGAAAATTATGAAAAAAACAAAAACAAACTTCCATTTTTATTAAAATACACAGTGCAAGTTCTTTCATTAACTGCGTTGTTCTGTTGCATATACCTCAGGCCTGGGATACCTCATTGTCTTTACAGGATGTCAAAATTTTATTATCACATCCAACAATGTTCAGTCAGGTCATCTGGACTCAATGTTCAGTCAGGTCATCTGGACTTTGGTGTATTATCACATTTTTGGAACATGTTGTGGCAGAATTCACTTTCCTTTTCAACACTTAACAGAAGGGCTAAGTGATAATACCTGATATATGTGTATCTCCGGGAAATATGCAACACTTTAAAAGTAAAGAAAATACAATTCTGAACATTTTATTTGCGCCTGCAGCTAGCCAAATAAATAAATAAATAAATAAATAAATAAATAAATTCCACTGTGTATGATGCCAATGTGAATCTGTTACTTCAAGGTCCCTGCAACAGAAGCCATGTAGTGCATAATTAAGTTAAATCCAGGCACTATAGTGTTCCAGGTTAGGATTTTCTCAGAATTTTATTTTAAATAGAAAACTGCATATCCCATTAATTAAATAATTAAAAAAATATTATCCAAAGAGTTTAAGAATAAGAAGACTGATCTTTTTTGTTTCTGGAATAAGTACCATTCCACACTTTTCTTGAGTTGCTTTGTTCACACAAGCTGAACTGATTACAGTATAATCACTCTCCTGGGGGTTGTTAAAGGAGTATCTCACTGGGCTGTGACTCGTTGGCAAGCAGCATTCATCAGGGAGTCTCCACAAAGTCTTGTGACATTCATGATGGTTCTCAAGTTCTCTCGTTTTCTCTCAAAATGGACCTGAAATCATTGCGGGCAACTCCAATCCCTGTTATATTCCCATAACTATGAGTCTCCAACTGCATCAGTCCAGTAAGATACCACATTTAGAGTCTTTATTAACTGGGCCTACATTGAGAATGTTTCAGTTACATGCATGGAGGGTGAACTGGTGTGACATACCTCTTCCTGACCTTTTGATAACTGCTCCTCTGTTTTGTACAATTTATTTTCCTTTGGGCTGCTCATAGCCAGCTCTGCCCTTTTCTTGTGCTTGTGCTTTCATTGGTTGTACTCCATAGTTTTATAACCTGAAATGATGAAACACTTTCTTTAGCAGTAATGAACACTTGCACATTTTAAAAAATTGTGTGAACTGTTGGAAGTTTGGCGTCTTGTAGCCAAGCCCCTTTTGTAATTCTAAAGCAGCATCAATTTTAAGTACAAAATTGTCAGTGGAGGCTAACACACTCTGTACTAATTGTAAATGTAGTCATGTACTAATTACTCTATTGGAGTAATTTTTGAGTTGTTCTTTTTGAGAAGTTGATTAACCAATTACTTTTTTGAATAATTAACATGGAGCTCTCATAAATTTCTAAAGAACCATAAAAAAGTAGCCTCTGCATTGTTTCTTACTGAAGTAGATTCTCCTAACTGTGGTGTTTTTATTGGTTGCATGGAAGAGGTCATTCCAATCACCTTCAATGGAATTAAGGTTTAGGTCTGAGAAGTGGCCTTGAGATGACTCAGTATATTGTCGTCTTTCTTTTCTGTTCAATTTGCATTACAAGCATTCTACTTGTACTAGACTCCGAGAACCTTTTACTCCCCTCTGTAAAAGTTACTGTAGACTCCCTCTGCGGGGCAGGTCAGAGGGTGCCCCAGTAAAATTATGCAAGTGAATATCTTCCAAACTACACCAGCTGGAATTATGTATTTTTTGGCAGTGTTTTTGACTCAATTTATTTCTGACTTTACATTCTTTTTGTCTGTTCAGTTATTTTGAATCTTTTAAAGTGTGTACTGAAAGATAGAGCCATAAATGATCTTTATATCACAATGAAAGGAACTTGAAAACAACAAATAATACAATTGTTTACCAAGGCTGGGGAGAAAATAATAAAATTGCACTTTGAAGTTTGAATGATGTTTTAGACCCAAAAATATGATCAATTTGAGGAGTCACAGATGTTATGAGCATTGTTTATTGCAAATACATTATGATTTGGAAGCATATTTATTGCTGTTCATCAATTTAAACAAGTTTACAAGTCAATAGTAGTAGCATTATCTCAACCCAGGTTTCTAAAGTTGAAACGCATATAAAATGGGTGAAAATGCCACAATGTTTTTACATGTATTGTCTGTAGTTTCTCTTTATTAATTATTACTGCTGCCTGCAGTGTCAATATCAATAAATCAGGCATAGTGCATCCATACCAGAAACATTTAATCTCACTCTTCTTACCTTTTGGCCTCACATTTTAATTATATTTCATATGGCCTTGATAAAAGGGTTGTTTTCTTCCTTTTTCTTTTAGGGTAACCTAAGAAACAGCCATCAGATAGCTCCCCAGGAATTCCTTGGTGAGCTGAAGTCAGGTGTGATGGATGAACGGCTGTTTGCATGTCTAGACTCACTGCGAGTATCCCTTACCAGCAACCCTGTCAGGTAGAGTACCGGTATATGGTTCATGTCCAACAATCACAGTTTACTGACTCTATACCTTGACAGAATTTTTCTATGTACTGTTTAATTTTGTCTTCACATTATTCATCCAACCAAAAGAGTGTTATTTTCATCCAAGGTTTTTATCCCACTTCATTTCTTTTGACAAGAGTTATAAACATGTTAATAGCATACTTGACCACTGTGTTTGGACTGTTTTAGTGTAGTATTTGTATTTGGAATTTGAGGATACAGTACTTTTCTTGTACAGTAAAATCAATTGATTTAACTAAAGTCGAGACCATTCAACATCACTTTTGGACATTGTAACCATTTGTCTATTCCTGATCATTTTATTCCCTGCTGCTTAAACGTGGTCAGATTGCAGAAGCAACAAGTTTAAGAAGGAAGCCCAGACATCTCACCTCTGAAACGCACTTCAGCTCTTTTGTATCCGATACATCCAACCAGTTCTCGGTCAGCCCCAGAGTCTCCCAGTGGGGCGTCCTTGAACTACGTCCCAAAGAAGGTGCCCAGCCAGGACACATCCTTGTTGTATGCTTGAACCATCTCAACTGTCTCCGTTTGATGTGGAGGAGTAGCAGCTCTTCTCAGATCTCCCCTCTATTGCATGAGCTCCTATCTTATCTTTGAAACTAAGCCATGCCACCAAATGGAGGAAGCCTTTTTCAGCCACTTGTGTCCAGAGCTCTTTCTTTTGGTGATAATTCATAGCTCATGACCAAAAGTCAGGTTTACAACATAGATGGCCCAGTAAATTGACAACCTTGCCTTTCAGCCTATGTTCTCCACCATGACAGACAGTACCAGTGCCCTCATTACTGTAAATGAGACACCAGTCTGTGATCCATCTCCCAGACTCCCAAATACTTGAACTTCATTCCACCTTTATCAGGTTAAAACTACAGCCTCAGTCTTGGAGGAAGCTTAGTGGATTGCAACATTCTAACCAACTTATGATTAATTACAACATTGATTTATAGAATCAATATAATCAATGACAATTTTGCTCAGTTGTATGTCTGTGGGTTGGTCTTTTTCTATTACGGATGTATCTATATTGAGCAAACTAAATTACTCTTGCTGTAAAATCGACTCCTTTGTCTTTCAGAATTAGTTTTTTTTTTCCTGATTGGATTCTTAACATCTGTCTTTGACAGCAGTAGATCCATTCGCATACAAGTAGACTGGAATAAAACACTTTGCCAAAAAAAAAAAAAAAAAGCTTTTTTAAGTTGGCACTGGAGCAAGGGCCAGTAGTGTCTTGTGACTGCCTATAGCAAATTCTGTTTTTATCCTCACATGTTGGTTCAGATTGCTCCTATCAGATTGTAGTATTTGAAATGTTTCTGTTTCAGCTGACTTGCAGGTTGCGCTTCATTAGTTCAACGTGTGCATGAATCCAGGGTCATAGAGGTCTGGTTAGAGGTCAGAGAAGGTGAGCCTGTGATTGGAAGATCACCAGTTCAAATTTACCTGTCAGTTACATCAAAGTGTAGATAGGAAAGGTGAACCAACCACATCTGCATCCACCCTCATTTGCTTCACCCTTGAGCAAAGCCCTTAAATCCCACCCCTCCATCTGCTCCCCCAGGCACCCTAGATGGCAGCCCTCTGCTCCATACATGTGGGCTGTGGTAGCTCAGTGGTTTTGGTTGCAAGAAGGGCGTCCTGCCTAAAAACAATTGGCAAATCCTTGTTCAAGTTCCCTTGCTGTGGTGACCCCTGAAAAAGGGAGCAGCCAAAAAGAGAATTGTTTAAACATATCAATATGTATAAATTTGATTTCACTTTGACATTGGGGAAAGAAAAAAATATTATTAGTACGGTATTTATTTATTATATTATTATTTAAAATGTATATACCGTATTTGTCAGGTTTGTTTATAACGCTAAATACATTTTGCCTGCAGTTATATGTTGTTCTTGTTTTCATAGCTTTACAACTACTTTTTTAAAATTTAAAACCAATCAATTCAGTTGTTGTACACACACCATCTTCTAGCATCTTCCCTCTTTTCTGTGTTGCAGTAATTTCAGTAAAAGTGAAAGTTGCCAAAAAAAATGTTGCTGATGGACACTGATGTTTGATGAGGGCACCACTGATCAGACTCTCAGACTCAAGTTTATTGACAAAAGTATGGACTGGACCATAAATCTGGCTTGACTAGAAACAGCAGCAACCTCTAGCTATCTAATAGCACCATTAAAGTCCTGAATTGGTGGATTGATTTAGAAGTAAAGGCTTTTTGTCTGCTGCAGCTTTTGGATGTTGATCAGTGTCACTTTCTTGGCAATGATGCAAACAGCTGTCACACATTCTCTCAATCGAAAGTTTGCACCCTGCTGAGATAGACGGAGAGGCATATATTATCCCATCTGGCTCTTTGTAGGGAAGCAGTCAAACTTTAAAGGTAATTTTGTAATTCTTGCATTTCTAGAGCACAACAATATGATGCTTGTCTCTGACTTAAATGTTCCTGCAGCTGCTCCAGCTCTTTTTTCCCCCCTCTCTATAAAGAAAGGCCACAGTTTGGCCCATAGGTCTAGCAAGGCTACAATATGTAATGGTTTTAAAATAATCTGACAAATGGATCTGACAAAAAGTGGAAATTGTTTTTTGATATTATATTAAAACTGACCTTCACATCCAGATTCATTTTATTTATTTTCAGTTTAACTACATGGTGAGGTACCCATCCCTTTTCCTTACACCCTGGTGAAGGGAGACCTTGGAGTTGTTTCCTCATACACCCATGAACAGCATCTTAATACAGTACTCTCAATTCCTGTGCCATTTCGACATCAAGTACATTTTCCAAATGAACAAACTGATATTTAATATAATTGCTTTGACTTTAGTGTCCCACTCAGTCTTTGCTCTGAGAACTGTTTTGCCATCAGTCAACCTGTTCACCTTGGATCTAATGTGTTTATAATTCTGGTTCATAATCATTTTAGAAATGGGCATTATTGTGCTTAAAGTAAATTGAGAGTCTCCTGTTCGGGCTCCTGTTTAACATACCATATTGTTTTGCATTTTAGTGTTAAGTGCATATCTTACATCTTTTAGCATACTGTTTGGCGTAGGCATGCACGATATTGTCGACATGGTATCAGAATCGGCTAATGTTAGCAATTTTAAATATCGGACATCAGCCATTCCATCAAAAATAACTCACTAATATGAAAGGCACCGTTTATATTCAGTTCAGTTTCAAGGAGAGCTCGGTTCGGTTAATTTTTGGTACAAAAAAAAAAAAAAAAAGGACAAACTAAAGACTTACAAAACGTTTATTTTGAAAATATGCCAAGTAAAAAATACGTTTGTATATAAATAAATAAAGGCAACCTATTTGGATGACTTTAAATACATGGCATTGTTTACAATAAATAAACTATAATAACAATAATAAAAATCTTAATAATTACAATAACAGTCAGAACCAGAAGAATAAGCAGCAACAGACCGTTTACAATCTAACAAATCAAGTTTTTATGTTTTTGGACTAAATGCCCAACTTGACCACATTTACTGTCAAAAGTACAGATCTAGTTGCAGTGAAGATCTCCAGCACTGGAGAAAACCGCTCACTAACAACAGGTAGCAGCATTGTGGCTGTATTTGGCCTCATTGCTCACAACCTCTTCTTGGACCTGTGCCTACCTGTCCCTGGAAATGTTCATAGTTCAGTCATCACAGACTTCTTAGCTGGAGGTGATCTCTGGTGGATTTCCCTGAAGAGAAAGAAGACTCAGCTGCAATCTCTGTCCCAGACTGGGAATAAAACACAAAGAGGTAAAAAATGAGTTAATAAGATTATAACTTTAAATAAAAAAAAGTTAATTAGAAAATAATAATAAAAGAACATTACCGCTTCTTGAACGGTTGCTATGAGGTGGTTGAATCTCTCGGCCATCATCATCATATTCATCAACATCAGGGCTTTAATCTGGTCCAGGGCTTTTTGACAATATCAGTTTTAGCTTTTTCATAAAGTTCTACTACAATTTTTTGACTGAAGTGTTGATGTGATGGATGTAGCAGGGCTCAAGAACTTTTAAGCCAGTGCATCAACAACATTCGGACGTAGATCCAGAGCTTTAAAAATTCCTACAGCTTGTGTTATTGCTCTGGACCGCTCTGAGTTACCTGATGAAGTTGTTTAAATGCTGCTGTTAGCGGTGTTTGCAGCAAGCTGCTTTTCTTGCTTGTAGAAGAGACGTTCACGTTCGGATGATGTTGTTTCAAGTGTGTTAACAAGTTAGATGTGTTGCCTGTGGCAGATCCAATCTATGTGAAACAACGTCGACACACAGCTTTGGATTTGTTCACGTCTTTTAACAAAAAGCCATAATATTCCCAAAAATGAGAAAACAATCATCACAGACATAAATATGTTTACCTTTAAATTGTTTGTCTATGACCGCAATGATATGCAGGGCTGCTAATGCTACGTGCTGCAAGTTAATATTTGCTATTTGGCATAGGCCAAAGTGACAAAGCCCATGCAGAATAATGTAGTATTTTATGGTAATTCCAAATCAGAGAAAGCTATGTAGTCTCTGTAAGTAAGTCTAGGGGAAGAAAAAAAAAAATCTGTATTGGTATCGGTTATCGGCCAAATAAATTTTAACATATTGGCATATCGGATATCGGCCCAAAATCCAATATATCATGCATCCCTATTTTGGCATTTGTTTAGCGTATATCTTAGCATATATCTTAGGTCCTTATATACAGTTTCTTTTTACACTGTATATTTTTGCTATTTTCAATCAATCAAACTTTATTTATAGAGCCCTTTACAGCAGCCAAAAAGTGCACAAAGTGCTTAACAATAGAGTAAAAACAAACAATTAACTATTTAAAAAACAGCCAGTTAAAAATTAAAAACAATTAAAACATAACAAGATTGGCAAAGAACTACTAGGCATTAAAAGCCAGCCTGAATAAAAAGGTTTTAAGATTAGATTAAAAAAGCTCCATATCAGTGATGGAGTGCAAGTCCTGAGGTAGCTGATTCCAGAGTCTGGGTGCAACAACAGAAAAGGCCTGGTCACCCCATCATTTGTAGTTGGACTTTGGGACAGAGAGTAGAAATGTATTAGATGATCTCAGTGTTCTCCTATAT
>JARVLU010000599.1:8281855-8294660 GCA_031762415.1 Simpsonichthys santanae | reverse complement strand
GCGTACATATTCACGTTGTAACTTGGCAACTTGTTCAATGTCAATAAAGTTTCTCTGACTCTCTGACTCTGACTCTCCTCCTGGGGAATCTCAAGGCGTTTTCAGGCCAGAGAGGATATATAATCCCTACAGCAAGTTGTGGGTCTCCTCCCAGTGGGACGTGTCTGGAAAACCCCTTGAGGGAGATATCCAGGAAGCATTGTAATCATGTGCCGGAACCAACATCTGACTTCTTTTGATGAGGAGGAACAGTGGCTCTACTTCAAGCCCCCCCCCCCCCCCTCCACATAGAGCTCCTCACCTGATCTTTAAGGCTGAGCTCAAATATATGAAGCTCATTGTAGCTGCTTATATCCAGCATCTCATTTGTTCAATCATGGTTTGTGCTGGAACTGCACACTACTGTATACCACACATTTATTGTCATTGCAACATCTGTGAGTGCAGTATCAGTATTTCAAAGGACTGCTTGGACTACAATAAGTCATGGCCCATTACATTCCAATTACCATGCATTCGTTTTCTGCACACTAATATAATATTTGGTCAATCCAAAGGACTTTCACAGGCCCAGATACCCACTCCTGGTTTGAGTGATTGTGATGACAGAAGACAAAGTGAGGAAAATGTGGACTTATCATTATTGATATTGTCTTTGCAATACAAAATTAAATGGCATTTTTCTAATATTGTGGAGCCTTTAGTCACACTTTATGACCACAGATGAGGGTTGGATCATAAACACATGAGTTGCAGCTCAACTTTTTACCACGACGGATCACTAGCAACACTCGTTACTGCAGATCAGGCCCCAATCCATTGATCTATCTTTTTCTCCATCCTTCCATCACTCATGAACGAGACTCCCAGATTCTTAAATCCCTTCACTTGAGGCAGAAAATCACCCTCAGCCCTCCGGTTGAGCACCATGACCTCAGATTCAGAATCAAAGCGGATTGTGTTCTTCTGTCTACTGAGACTGGTGCCAAGAACTGATTAAAACAAGTATTGCTCATTATTTTTAATTTTTTATGTGTTTTGGTTTGTAAATTTGGACTTGCAGTTAAAAGGGCACGGAGCTACAGGTTTCGGGATTTGGTGACTGAGATTTAGTCAGGATTTCATAATAAAATAATTAAAAAAAAAAATATATATATATTTTAACAAAAATTTGGTGCTTTATCTTGCACTGTAATTTTTTTTCTACTTTTTAAAATAAAATTGTAAATTTTGCCTTTGCTTTTAAACAGTAACCGATAAGTTTTCTTTTTGTGTATTTGTGTTAAGTTTGGAGCTGTACCTCCACCCAAGAGTGGAGCACCATCTTCATCTCCATCTGGACCCTTGACCTCTCCTCCTAAACCAGGAGTGCCAGGTCCCCCTCCTCCTCCTCCACCTCCGCCCCCTCCACCTCCCCTACCTGGCTGCCCAGCTGCACCTCCTCCACTCGGAATGCCTCCTCCTCCATTTGGTGCTCCGCCGCCACCTCCACTAGGATTTGGCGGTGCCTTGGGCTCACCCACCCACCACACGCTGCCTTTTGGCCTCAGGCCCAAGAAGGAGTTCAAGCCTGAGATCTCCACGAAGCGCCTCAACTGGTCAAAGGTGAGACTCTGAACATGGATCCAGCCTTGGTTTTACTGGAGGCTGAAACATGAACATTTTTATTTTAAAATAATTTCTGATTATTCAAAATATACATTTTTAGTTTGAGTGTTCTAAACTAAAATGAGATAAAGTTTATGTGCAAGTTTGGGAGTTTCCAAAAAAAAAAAAAAAAAAAAAAAAAAAAAAACTTTCAACAAGAAAGTAAAGATTCAGGCCATGCATTTCTAGTGTCCCATTTCACTGCTAATCTTCTTTGTTCCTGATGTTTTTTTTGGCAGCAGATAAACAGTGCAGATGTTTTTGAAGAACTGAACAACACATTTTTACCTTTGTGCCAAGACTGAACAGATGATGGGATGCTTTTCTCAGAGTGACCTCCTTGATCCTGCTACAGATGTTGCTGTCTGCAGAGTGACATTAGTTAATGCCACAACAGCTTTTAAGTTCTTAATTTCATTAATAATTTGCTCAGAGAATTACATCCCTACAGGTGTTTAGGAAACTTAAAGATGTGTTTATGTTTTGAAGTGTACTTTGCAGAAAGGCATGGACAAGATCTGTCATATGGTCCAGCTGTAGGAGATCTGAACATCTGGCGACGTTTGAGACACAGCTGTTTTGAAACTTCTTTTGGAATGTTGCAAAAACCTCGTTATTTCCTGTGAACAACAGTAGAAACATGCCATCAGACCGTACTGGCTTCCACCTTTTTTCATTAATGGTGCTCATTGCCCTTAAATAAAAAATAATACATACCGGTACTTCCATCCTGACTGTTGTCACACTTCCTACATCCGGACACTTCTCCTCCATCTGGGTGGGATGAAGTAGCCAAAAGCAGCAGTGGACGCATGTTACAGATCAATAATTGTGCACTGTTCAATTCAGTTGTGCACAAACAGTGCTGATAAATCAAGAAAGAGACATTTTCTATATACAGTATCTTGAAACTGAGAAAGCATGAAGGCGAACAAACTTTACAACTCATCACTGAGAGCGGTGTGCGCATAGCTTTGAGTTCAATGTGTGAATTTAGAGACATGAACCGAAGACCAAATTATTACAACTTAAAGCTCATATTTCAGTTAAATTTAATATAAAAAAAATACAAACAGTTAACTTACCGGTACCCTGCTGTGTTCAGAACTTTGGTGTTTGTTGTTTATTTATTTTTTTTTTTGTTTACTTCCTGAAACGAGCACGGCGACTGAAAATAGATCAACCTTGGCAACGTTCATGTAAGAGCCTTTTTTTGTTGTTGATGAAATCGGACAATTTTCAGATTCACACTCAAAAAAAAAAAAAGTAATACAATTATTTGTTTACATCGAAGATGGACCCACATTTCATTATTACCGGTACATATCAATACATCTGGAAAACTACTGGAGTGAATTATTTCAAAATGCATTATTTGATAAAATTCAGGTTTACCATTTTCAGGTTTGATTTCATATGTTGCAATTAATACTTTTAACTACTATTTGGAGTTAAATTTATAGGTTATGCATTTTTTCTTAGTGATTTCCTTCACCGACTATAAGAAAAGCCTCAGTACAATACTGTATGTGTATATGTTGGTATGATATGAACTTTTTTTTTTTTTTAAACAAAATAATTCTTTTTGTTGCAGTTTTTTGTATTTTTTCAGTCTTCTTGCTGGAGTGCATGTCTTTCCTCAATGTGTTGATTTAGATTCAAATCAGCACTTTGTCAGGTCACAGTTTTCACTTCTCCTGTTGAGAACCCATGCATGATTTTTGGCAGCGTGCTATTGATTGTTCCAAAGCTTGAATTGTCCCCGTTTGCCAATTTCCTGGAAAGCGATCTTGTCAGGTTACATTTTCATGTTTTTACAGGCATTCCTTGTACATTTGTAAATGCCATCTTCTTTTCCAACGTTGGACAAATGCAAGCTCTACGATGACCGTGGCCACATTCATTCCTGACGTGCTGGGCCTCATCTGAGCAACAACAATTGCATCTTGATTTCCTCTGAGTCACATTTGTGCAAAGGATTTTTCTTATCAGTTTTCTTTCCTCCTGTTATATAGTGCAGTGTCTTTCTTACCCTCTGAGCTGTCACAGAAAAGATTTCCATTGACAAGCCCAGCGTAAAGTCCGGAGACCGGCCTGTCTCTCAGCGCTAATTTGTTGATGGCATCATTTCGAAGGATGACCACTTGGCTCTGATAAGAGCTGCTGTTGCTCCTTTATGTTCTGAATAAAGCTGCAGTTCTTCCTTTAAGAATTTACTCCTGCATTATCCTTTTCATTTTTTTTTTTTTTCAGTTCCTCTCGTATTTAGCAAGCTCTCATGTTCCCAGGTCATTTTATAACCATCTTTAAGCAATTAGGCCAAATTAACTTACAAGGGCTTTAACACATGCTTCAGTGAGTTCACATTTTGAACTTGTATCAGGGATTCCTGGCAGAATCACTTCGTTGAAGTGAGATTTCATTTTACGGTACTCCTTTTTTTTTTTTTTTTTTTTTTAACTGACAAGTTTCTTAAGCTTTTCAGCAAATAAGCTTCTTGTCAGCATTAAACAAATGCATCTATAGAGAGGTTATTTAGCTTTAAATCCTTTTTTTTCCCCTTCTGTGACAGTAAATATGCTTATCCCATTGTGTCTGCATAAATAATTGGCAAAATGTCATGAACCAAGAGAAAATTTTTAATTGAACTTATAGAAAGTAATCATTGGATATATTTTTATAACTCAACTAACTTTTAAAATCAGCCTGATTCAAGATTGCTGCCACATCTGAGTTTAAAAACCTCAAAACAGCTTTAAATCTACATGAGATCACACATTATTTTCAGTGTTTGACCAGAATGTCTAAAACTTGTCATTTCTCTGACATGAAACGGCGGCAGGTGAAATGCATTACTTCAAGCTGGGCCTTTCCTTTTAAAAATATTTAAGTGCTCATTTTTGTACAGGTTTGTTTTGCATCTTTTACATATGAGGAGATCTTTTCAAACCTTCAGGATGAGAGCTCCTAAATGAACAGTAAAACAAACAGACGTTTCTCTGGACGCAACACTTTGCTCCCATATGTGCACACAGAGATTTCATTCTCTGATTTATTTAAAGTTCTTGACAAATAGTTTATAGCGCAGTTGAATGACTCTCAACAGATTAAATTTTGTAGGCGGTATTTCCACATGTACTTTATTGTACTTTTTTCCTCTATGATCGTACTCAGCTTTGTAGCTTGGTATACAGAGGTATGTGCTGTGTTAACTGCATGCTTTTGTGTTTTTTAGATTCGTCCCCAGGAAATGTCAGACGGCTGTTTCTGGGTCTTGGCTGATGAGGACCAGTACTCAAAACCAGAATTGCTGAACAGAGTTGCTCTTACATTTGGTTCCCAGAGAACAGGTTTGACTTTAACTTCATTCTAATGTATCAGTTTATTATTTGTTTTTTTGCTGTGCTTCTGCACTTGTATACTTTGGAGGGTTGGTTGTATTTACAAAGCAGTTTTTATGTATTTTTTTTTCAGCTTTATGTGAAATATTTATTCATCCTACATATTTCTTTGTTCCCAAACACTTCTATTCCTGTGTGAATATTTCTGTGCTGCCTGTTTACATTTCCCACCTCCTTTTTCCTTTCCAGTTCTTTCTCTTTTCCCTTTCACGCTGGCTTGCCCACGGCTGTGGCAATTTGACCACAAGTGTTGGTGTGGTGCTAGGCATAGAAATGACGGTGCGTTTGAGCAGAGTGAGGCTTGTAAAACCTTGCTGTTAAATTTGCTGCTACTTTGAATTTAGGTGAAGGTCTCGGGCATGCTAAACAAACCAGATTTCTCTGCTTGATAAAATGCCACACGGTAACATCCTCTTACATTAGTAAGACCTGCAATATTCATGTACAAGATTGTTGCAATGATTAGAGCCGGAGCAAGAAGTAGCAGGAGATGTTATCACTTTTGTCCTCCCCTGTGTTTGGTCTATTAGTCCCGTCACTGATGATTTATTCACGTCTTGTGTTTTCTGTCTTGTCACTGCCTCAGCTCGCTTATGCCAACTTGAATTATTCATCCAGGTGTTATCTACCTGTCACAACTCTTTGCTTCTGCTCTCAAGGCGCATAAGACCCACCTACACACCGCTGCACTCTAACTCCCCAACGTCAAGCTGTTGAATAATAGAACTTGATCTAAATGGCAAACAGACAGTCATACAGGTGTGTTCATGGGAGGGCATAAGAAGAATGCCCACTGGCTGACAGCTGAACTGTTTTTGTTGTTTTTGGTGTGACCCAGAGCAAGCAAACTTTTATAGTTATCATAAAACATCCAGGTCTTTTTCAAATCTGGTTTTGAATCAGATACATACAGATGTTTTTCAAAGCGACTGCAGTCTGAATGATCATGTCACATTTCATCCGACTTTTACTTCACTGAGGTAGGGGCAAACTGATTAATCCAAGTAGGGCTGGACGTTGTGGACAACACTTTCATCACAATATATTTCTTAATTTCGGTCGATATTGATATAATTCTGATATCGATATAAAAGCATCACAAAAACTGTACAAACTGTACAAATGAATTAATGTTCACTTTTTAATGTACTGTACTGTATTTAGCCTTCAAAGAAATTTGAACTCACCGTCAAATAAACATAAAACTCTCAACTTTGTCAATATTAATAGTTTTAGTTTTAAACAACTACATAACCCATGCAGCAAATGTCTGCATTTGCTGCATGGGTTTCTCTCTTGATACAGCTGGGGGTGTTGTTTCAGGGACACGTTGGCTCAAACTTTTATTGTTTCATTTTCTGACTCAGTCTATTCTGCCAAGTGGAACAAGTTAGATGTGTTCCCACCGCTAGTTGGAACGGCTCTCCGGCACATCTTGCCTAACACTGAAACCTGCAGTTTATCGGATCTTAAAAAGCCGAACCACTTACACACCGCCGAGTTAGTCTTTCCTCTCTTATCACTTATGTCATCTTCTTTCTCGTCGCTTGTGGAAGCTTGTTCAGTCACATTCTGAAGGTCATGGGCACTCATTTTGAGGCAAAAACGTACTGCTCGTTGGAGCTTAGCCTAGCCTGCTACCGCTAACTCCTTCTGGACTCGAGCTCTGTGTGTGGTGTACATCACCATGCACATACGTGTTTGTGTCGCAGCTTTTTCTGTTTGGGTTGAAATGGTCGCTGAACAGAAAAATAAATGCGTCAGTGAAATCCTTTAATCATAGTGAAATGTATATTGCACTTAAAACTCATATCACTGTTATTGAATAAAGGTATATTGTGATATGTATCAATATCAAATTATTGTCCAGCCCTAGATCCAAGTAATAATAATAACGATACCAATCTTGTGCAGTTTAAATCTTGGAGCACTGCATGTCTTCATGTAGAGAACAAACATTCAGTTTCTCTGACTTTACTCTTTAATTTCTCATGTCCTGGTTGACTGAGAATCCACAGCAACTTATGATACTAATGTTAGAGTCAGACTGTATCGGTACTAACGTGATGGGATCGGTACATGGGTTTGTTTCTACCTTCAGTACATCATTCCCATTCCAGAAATACGTTATTCTAGAGAAAACCATTAAGAAGCTAGATTAAATATAATCTCTATACAAAACAAGCATTTCAGACAATTTAATCAATTCTGATTGTACAACAACTTCAGAATCATACATGCTGACATGTTCAGCATTTATATTTACTTCCTTAAACACAGTGCACAATCAAGTCTGATGAAGGCCACATTTTGATAACGATGTGTACGGCTATGGGAAAAATTGGACCTGAGCGAAAAATCAGAATTGATCTTTAAGTCCTGCTGTGTGAACTTAACCTAAGAATAATAAAATAAGAAAGTCATTATTCACAGAATACTGCAATATTAAATGTATTATTCTTTGTGTAGTAAAAGTAGGCGTGCAGTAAGCTGATGTTAGATGGTTAATCATGCTTCTTTTCTGCCTTGGTAGCTAGTTTATTGGTAGTTGTTTATTCCATCAGTGCAGTAGAAGCAACAACTACCTCTGCAAGCTTGATATTGCTCCTTGTCCACCACCTGACTGCTCAACAGAGAGGTGGATGTCATGCTGCCTTGAAGTGGTACATGAGTACTGTAGTATCAAAACTTTATTACAAGAACAAGTACATGTGTACTTTGTACATGCATGCAGTGTCAGACTGATACCTGATATTCATAGTGGTGCATCCCTTCTTAAGGATAATACATTTTATTATTTGTAACAAAGATATATAATATTTTAATAAAATTACATGTGACTTTATTGGATATGGGTTTATTGGTTTCCTCCTGTCTATGTTCTCCAATTCAAATGAATGTCGAACAAGAAGCCAGTCTAGTTTTGCTGTTGGTGAGCTAGGAGGCATTCTGTATGTAGGTGTGGATTTGTTGTCTTATTAACAAAACGTTGCAGCGTCATGTTTCATCTCGCTTAAGAGCAGCAGCATCTGGATCAACATTAAACATTAAACAGCACATACTGTGAGACAGTATTCACTCAGTTTTCCTTATTAAATATTCATTCATATGTCTCGAAAACTTCTTTATTCTTCTGTGATATTTGTTTCCCGCTTCAGCTTTCAGAGTGAATTCCTGTCAGTGTGTAAACAAACTGCTGGGTTTCATTTGGGACTGAGAAGAGTTTGAGACCATGGCTATTTTTTTTTTTTTTCTGCAGTCCTTAATTGAAGTATAAATATAAAACACATCAAAATACATGAATAAAACAACTATATATATATACAGTACTGTATATATAAAGTCAGTTTTGTTTTAATCAACAAAAAGGAAACTTTTATTTGAATACATAGATATTTTATTATGTTTTGTATGTTCTATCTTTTTCTGGTAACCTTCACTTACTTTTTAGTGTGGCAAAGGGTGTAACCTGTGGTTAAGTTATTTTTTTAACCTTGTACCTGCTTAAACTTGCAAGTAAAATGCACAATTTGCGGCTCTATTCTTTCGTTATTTTTATTTTATTTTTTTTTATTCCAGTTTTGCCATTTTTTGCTGCCACATTCCTGTAGTTATGGGCGTTTGTCTCAAAATGTACATAACAGAGTGCAGTGATGACCAGTTGACCAATGTTAACTCTCCTGGTAGGAGAGACCTTCCATCTTCCATTGTAATCCTGTGCCTTATATTCCTTTTCTGTTTTTACATCACTTAAAACTGTCACAAACTTCAGATTGATTGGCTGGATTCATTTTCTGCTTTCCTAGAAAAGTTTCCTCTGTGGGTGAAGGGCAGGACATGAATTAGGCCGGACATGAATTAGGCAGTCTCTCTGTCAGACCTCAGTGTGATAAGCGAGTCTAAAAACAATTTACATTTTCCAAGCAGCAGCCTTAATTAGAGGTTAATGTCAAATGCTGAAAGCTTTAGACCTTCACGTGTAGCAGTGTGCACTGGTTGTGCTTTAAACTCTTGGAAAATAATTTTCACAAGATGGCTATTTAATAAATTAAATATTGTGAACTCTTTTCCAGTGTTTTTATTATTATTATTATTATTATTATTATTATTATTGTTATTATTATTATTATTTAATTTCATGTTTTATTGTGCAGCACAGCAATTTAGTGGTTAGACCTGTTACCTCACAGCAAGAAAAGTCCTGGGCTCAGTCCCCGGTCTGGACCTCAGGTCTGTCTGTGTTTGTATGTTCTCCTCGTGTTTGTGGGGGTTTCCTTCAGGTCTGGTCCAAAAACATGCTTGTTAGTCTGCTTTCAGGCCCAGGCCTCCTTTACAAATTAAATCTGTTTTTTTCTCGTTAAATTTTTCTAATGAACTTGCTGCCATTGTCTGATGATAGCACACTCACTGCCTTAAAGTTACGGCACAACCATAATAAAAAAATAAATAAATAAATAAAAGGATTGACAGAAACTACCAGCTGCAATGCAATACAGAGCTTCGTATTTCCATGGTTCGTAAGACATGATGGAACAGGGTTTATGTTTAGTGAATCAGTTTTGTAGACAATTTATTCTTTTTGCAATTTTCAGGATAACAAACAAAAAACATAAAACCTCTGTTGAGCTCAACACTAAAGGGCCCTGCATACTCCATCTGAAGCTGTGAAATCAGCTGTCATTGACGTAGTTGGGTAAAGAAAATAGCGGCATTTTATTCTAAGAGCACCTTCTTTCATCCCTTCTTGACACAAGGACCAGGCCAAACTTTTCTCACAGGATTATGTGCCAAGTGTTGTGTGATTGGTCAGAAGTTTGTGGGCGTGTTTGTCAATGCAGAAATTAGCTCAGCCATTCAGCTATACAACTCTTCAAGTACGCTAAATTAGTCATAATATGGTCAAAAACTCCTGGATGGAGATCGTGCAGACTGTATGGAGTCTGTCTGCCGAGCAGTGTGGCACTTTCTTCATGATAGATTTATAGCCAAGCAGTAGATGCAGGAACAGAGTGGATGCTCTGGCAGGAAGAAACCTTTATGATGACGTATACTGCAGGGGGAGGAGTTTCCCAGGAGCTCTGTGTGTGTGTCTCGTGGTCTATGAAAGATGCATACGAAAACAAACGTCCAACAACCACATGACCACGAGTCGACTGTTCGGCATCGGATGGATTGTGCAGAGGCCTTAATATTTCATGGAGTTTTCTGTCAAGGGGTCTTGAGGAATAAGAAAACATTGCTCTCTGAGTCTAACAGAGTTAAGTCAGGTCCTCTGGGTGGTGTCCATCCAGAGGACCTGACTTAACTCTGTCAGATTCTTCTGTCTGGATTATTTAGCATGAATCAAGACTGCTCTCTGAACATGAAAACAAACAAATCAAGCCAAATAGTTCTATTTAAAAATGTATGGGTCATGATTCACATCCTTCCCAATACACTGAGATGCAGTTCTAATTTAGCACATTAGCATGTATGTATGTATTCATAGCTAAGAGGTCCAGATACTTAAACTCTACTTGAGTGCTTCCCCCCAAAATTCTGTGAATGGCAGCTCAGATGCACATATTGCATCACCTCAGAAGCCAAACTGCTTCCTGCTTTTTTTCTTTATTATTTATATTATACGTATTTGCAATGGCAGTGAACTTACTGGCTGTGAGTGAAGCTCCAAAACCTCAGATGCATCCTGTTGGTCTGGCAGCAGACTTTTTATTTCTTATCTTGACCGTTGTCAGTCAGAGCAGCTCGTTTTTCAAAACCAAACATCCAATGTTTTTTCGATTCAGCATCACATAATTTAAATGAAACCTCAGATCAAAACAAGTGTGTTGTTGCCTATTACTGATGCTTATTAGTGGTAGTATGGCTGTTTTTCATTGATTCCTGATCTGTCCATTATTTACAGGTTTTTAATCATTTTGTGTAGAAACTGATTTGGAATAGAGAATGCATCTTTTCAAAGTCAGTTTGATGTTAGTCAATAGATGTCCAGACAGGGAGCCGTGCAACATCACAAAAATGTTTTATTTTATTTTTTCTCTAGCTCCTATTACTTCTCCCATATCTAAGCCCATTATACAACAAAGCTTACTGAAACATTTGTCAGAGCTAGTGATTTAATAACTCAGAATAATCTGAAATGCACTTAGACCTGTCGCTACAATGATGTTCTTGTGAATTATTACATTTTTAGTATTTCTACAAACACTAGGTTCTTATACCGGTAAGCATCGTCCTATTTGTTCTAATTAATACCCAAAACAGTGGACTCTAACAAGTAACATTTGGATGTTATAGACTGTTTCTTACCAAGTAGATTAAAAATGTGTTGGAAACTGATATTTAAAAACATCTTACGACAGCTGCTTCCTGTTTTGTATAATCTGTGTGCATATTTGGCCATTTTGACTGATATTTGTTGGCAACAAGCAGCTTGTGATGATGATTTGGTCCATTTTGCTTATATGGGAAGTGATATGTCATCAAAAACTGCCACTCAAGACACGTAAAGCTGAATTCTGAGACATGTTTTGAAAAACATTGTACCGATGTGCTTAGCGAACTGTTTATTTGTTATCTGAACATGATGCAGTTTGACTGGAATAGTCATGGGTATTTATCGGCTTAGTCTAGACTTGGCTGCAAGAGTATGCACAGCTCACAGTTTTCATTAAAACACTGTTTACCAACACTTATTTTAGAGCCCTTTTACTGTTTCATTTATGCTAACCAGAAAGAGTGGTCCAAAACAGCCTGCAGGATGCTGTGTGATGCCAGCTTTTGGTTTTAAGTAGCTTAGTGCATTTTTACAGATTGTGTGAGAAGATAGAAACTCAGCAACAAAGCGAACCAACAGTTATGGCTCCAAACCAACTTTTAACTGTTGCTATTATTATCCCACATCATAGCTGTAACTATTTTCTGTTCAAAGTTTACATAAGTAGGTATGTTACTCTTAGTGCTGATTCTGCTGCCATCTTGGTTACAACCACTGAAACCGTGATGTTCCAACTTGGCAGGATCTTCATCTAAAGAAATCAAAGAAAATATGTCTTGTCTAGTAGATTGTCATTATGGGAATCTGTCTTGATTTATTATTTTTTATTTATTTACAATTTCAGAGCTTCAACCAAAGCTGCCAAATTTTCCTAAAAAAAAATGAGATTTTTGTCATGTAATTACCTAAATTCTAAAACCAACCAAATAAATTGATTTCTTGATCCATGAGATTTTTTTTTTCCTTGCAACGACATTTCAAAGTACTTAGTAATGTCTATGTTTTGCAAAAATAAACCCGATTTTGGGGGTGAATAAAGATTCACTTCTAGGTATTTAATCCCCCCCACCCCCATATTCTGACTGACAGAAACCTTTTTAAAAATGTTTCTACAGTTTTAAGTATCAGCACTTGCCTGCACTTTAACCAAAACAAGCTATAATTTTTTTTAAAAACTGACTCTATAGCAGCAAATTACAGTGAGTCTGTTTGGCTGATCTCATTGATAACTAGACAACTCTTTGATTTTCTAAGAAAGTGTAACAGTTTGTAACTTGAAGGTGCATTATCATTGGTGCTGGTTATAATAAGTCATAATATAAAGTTTGGTCAAAGAATGGCTTTTATATTTTAACTGTTGGTATTTTTATGACTAAGGGCCAGATCACAAAAATGGAACCTTGTTAAATAATAATAATAATAATAATAATAATAATAATAATAATAATAATAATAATAATAATAATAATAATAATAAATA